>JADHYT010000101.1:0-76828 GCA_027604725.1 Entophlyctis luteolus
CTCCAAACTTGACTTGTCTAAGTCAAATCCCGCTGAACATTCCAGATAATCAATGTACCCAGTTCCCGACGAAATCAGCGTCCTCATTCGTCTAGTGGTCAAGATTCCGCCCTTTCACGGCGGCGACCGGGGTTCAATTCCCCGATGGGGAGATTCTGGACCCGAGATTTTCGAATTTGTTCAATGAAAGCCTGATCGTTGTGGCTATTACATTGCAGATGCCTATTTTGCTGATAATTATCAGACTCATCCTCGGAAAGAACTTTTGCAGAAATCCAACTTCTTCGCATCGCTGGGGCCAAAGCCAAACAAATTGGAAGAAATTATTGCAGAAAACTGGGCCGACTGAGAAGAGACTTATTTGAAATTTTGAAGTCAAACAAATATGACAAACTCGGTCCCTAGTGGACCTCCCTCGAGTCCCATCTACTCCAGTGGCCTTTATCTGCTTTCTTTCACTTGCGCGTTCATTGTTGCAGCTCAAAACTGGTCATGGTTTCGTGCGAAATTCAGTGGACCTCATTCACGTCAAAGCGCTGTTGACAAACCTGCAGAAGCCGTCTCTCAGCTATCGAAATTTAGATTCAATTACCTTTTGGTGTATTTGCTCAATATGATGGGGGACTGGTTACAAGGACCGTATTTATATCCCTTGTATAGGTCGTATGGCTATGGCGTCGGGGATATAGCTTTTCTGTTCGTGTTCGGATTTTTATCCAGCGCAGTTTTTGGAACTATAATTGGATCTTTAGCAGATACGTTGTAAGTAGTTTCTAGGATCCCAAGCATGCTCAGACAAATAAGCACAGTGGCCGACGAAACTTATGTATATTTTTCGCGGTATCGTACGCGCTTTCTTGCGCGACAAAATACAGCACAAACTTCGCAGTGCTCGCGTTTGGTCGCGTGCTGGGAGGTGTGTCAACGTCGCTTCTGTTTTCCGTATTCGAGGCGTGGATGGTCAGTGAGCACTACTCGCGTGGGTTCGCAGATGCGGATCTCGGTGCAACGTTTGCTACCGCAACTTTTGGCAATGGCGTCGTGGCCATTGCGAGCGGAGTTCTTGCCAACGCGGTTGTTACGCAGTTTGGCCTTGTGGCACCGTTCGGGCTTGCGATTGTGTTCTTCGCCGCCGCTGCGGCTGTGGTATGTGCCACGTGGGGAGAGAACTACGGCCAAACGGAGAAGGTTTTATTCTTTTCGCGGCTTGTTGAGCTGAAACATTCTGCGCATTATCTAGACGGAGAAATGTGAGAAGTCCGGATACTTTGGATCTTTAATGGCGAGTATGTCCTTAATTCTGAACGATTACCGGATGTTCGCCACTGGAATGACTCAAAGCCTGTATGAAGGAGCAATGTATACTTTCATTTTCATGTGGGGTGTTTCCTTGGAAACAATAAGCGCGAAAAACGAGACGGCTGTGCCATACGGAATTGTTTTTGCCGCATTCATGGTTTCTACGATGCTTGGAAGCTGTATTTTCACTGCGTTTAGGGAAGGATGTCCGCGCTTAGGATTGAAGAAGGTCGAACCGGAAGGAATACTGTTGTTGTCGCTGATTTTGGGAGCCTCTTCGTTCATAGGAATTATCCTGTTTGGGGTTAGTGTGAGCGATTGCGAAAATATTTTGCTGATTACTATTCAAAAGCACGTCGAGATGCTTCTTTTTGCGTCATTCAATTTGTTTGAATTTTCTGTTGGGCTGTACTTCCCTGCAATTGGGACCGTCCGTTCAATGTACATTCCAGAGAAAGTGAGATCTTCGGTGTTGAATGTTTTCAGAATCCCGCTCAATTTGATTGTTGTCATCGTTCTGTTCAAGGTATGTGAATCTCCTTTTGCTGGTCTCATAAGTTCGAGAAAGACCTCGGATTTGAGTGAGAAATTCATCTGGACCATTTGCGTGTTTCTGCTTATTAGTACGATCGGGTTGCAGGTGTCAGTGAAGGTATGGGAAAAGGCCGAATATACTGCACTTTCAGACGGAAAGTCGCTGTGAGAAGAATTTCATCAAATAAATCCTTTGATGACGTCGTGGATCTTTTCGCCACATAGCGTTTTGGACGGTGTTCTTATCAACTCAAACACATACTACGACGGGTGCTCATGCTCTCAAACTTCCGTGGATGGGGACGGCAGTTGCACGCCACTGCATTGCGGCTGCCTCAGGCAGCATGGAACTGCTTACTTGAAGTACCAAACGGGCAGTTTAGACGCCACGCGATCATCGCGATTGCCCATATTCGAATGCAATTCCAATTGCACCTGTCCGCCCTCATGCTTCAACCGAGTAGCAGGTGTCAACAAAAGTCGACAGTCTTTCGAGATAGTGGACAAAGATCTGAAAGGAAAGGGACTCGTTACGCGAGCATGGATTCCTCAAG
This sequence comes from Entophlyctis luteolus, assembly GCA_027604725.1. NCBI lineage: Eukaryota > Fungi > Chytridiomycota > Chytridiomycetes > Chytridiales > Chytriomycetaceae > Entophlyctis > Entophlyctis luteolus. Next base: position 2,388 of record JADHYT010000101.1, read on the forward strand.
ACGAATTCGTAATAGAATATGGTGTGTGCATTCGCGTCCGGAATCGGAAAGGGATTTGAAGGCTTGTTATTCAGCGGGCGAAATAATTCGAAACGACGAAGCCTCGCGGCGATGGGCGTATCAGCGACAACACGGGCTCCCGAATTATATCATTTGCGTCAGAGAGCACACGGCCGAACGAGTTTTGCGGACCAACATTGACCCGTCGCGTGTCGGAAATCTGGCGCGCTTCATCAACCATTCATGCGAGCCGAATTTAATGTTCAGAACAGTTAAGCACTGCTTCAAGTCCTGTTTTGTCTTTTTTTTTATTATTCTTAAGCTTTTGTTCTGCGTTTTCTTTCCTAAATATTTTCTTTTTTCCTTCGGCGTCTCCATAATTTTTTTGCGGCCATTAACGCAGTAGGTGCGTGTTGATTCGATGATCCCGGTTGCGGCGCTGTTTGCAGTGCGCGACATTGCAGAAGGCGAGGAGCTTACATTCGATTACGGTGATACCGGCGAGGAGGGTGTTGCGCTAGCTGGTGATAGTACATGCACCGCAGACCGAATTGTATGCCGGTGCGGGGCTGGGGCCGGTCGGTGCCGGGGAATGCTCCCATTTGACTCGGCACTGTGACAAACAATACGCAAGTTGATTTGTCATCCAATACGCCAACATGGATGACAACGACGAAGCCTTCTCATCCGACTACTCCGACGAGCCCGTCCAGTACTGGATCGAATGGTTCATGTCACTGAAAGGCAACGAGTTCTTCTGCGAGATCGACGAGGTGTGGTGTGGCCCTCCCGTAGCCTCACAGCTAAAAGTGCCATGACAGGACTTCATCTCCGACCGCTTTAACCTCACAGGCATCCCCGCCGAAGTTCCTATGTATCAGGAGGCGTATGCGTTGATGACAGATACGGTCGACGAAGATGTGAATCCTGAGCCAGACGAGCTTAGGGAGATGGACACTAATGCGCGTCATCTGTACGGTCTTATCCACCAGCGCTTCATTCTGACTGCGCGCGGGCTTATCAAGATGTACGAGAAGATGCGCCACGCCGAATTCGGACGCTGTCCGCGAGTGTTGTGCCACAACCAGCCCGTGTTGCCAGTGGGCCTCTCTGACGTGCCGGGGCTCCGTTCTGTGATGCTGTATTGCCCACGTTGCGAAGACGTCTACACGCCACCACTGAGGCGACACGCGGCCATCGATGGCGCATATTTTGGCACCACCTTCCCACACATGTTGCTTCAAGCTTATCCTCAGCTGGTGCCGTCGCGCAGCAACGACCGATATGTCCCGAAAATATTTGGCTTCAAGGTGCACAGCATCTCGAAAGAGCAGAAGAGACAAGACGAAATTCGCGAGAGCCAACGCCAGCGCTTGGCAGATCTGTCGAACACTGACTGAAAATAAATCTATTATGGATTATGACCGCTTTTGGCAGTGCTAGATGAATCTTAGCAGTTACTTGAATTTTAGGCCCAGGAAAAAACATATGTAAAAAAAGACTTGGCTCCTCGAAAACCTGACTTCTTCGGTAAAGCATGGCTGTCCTTTATGGGATGGAGAATAATAAAGTGTGCTAAGTGCGCGAGTCCGAATGCTTCGTTGAATCTGTCGCTCAGAAGAGAAGTCGAAAACAAAATACTCCAGTTGAATTTGACAATTTCCATAAAGACAAGAAGAAAACAAAACAAAAACAATTATAAGCAAAGGTTGGAGTTCGAAAAGTTTTCCCGGATTCAAAAAAAGTACGTCCCAGGTAACGCACAACAGACTGCGATGTAATTGACTTTTGGAAGATGAAGACCCCGGCGTATTGTCAGTTACGAAAAAAAAAAGAAAAAGAACCTTTCGATCTTTCTTGGCACGATTTCTAAAACTTGATAAGTGCATAGTAAATAACTCTTTTTTTTTTCTTTTTTTTTTTTTTTTCTTTTGTTTATCATAATTTTTATTTTTTTTCACTGCCGATCAAGAGGCGAGTCAGCAGCTTGGGGCACGCGCACGGAAGTCTTCGACAAAACCGTCTACAGCCCACAAGGATAACGCGCCTAGAACGCCCAGAGCGGCGATGCCGGCATAGAATAATTCGAGGCCAGCCCACCCAGCAGCAACGCGAACGCCAGCCGCGCACAGCGGCACGACAACGAGACCAACATTCAGCGCGCTCGTACATACACCGTACGCTGTCCCAAGCACAGTGTCACGAGATCCGTCGCCGCTATCGCTGTCAACACTACTAACGCTGGTGACGTCGTCATTTTCGTCGTCGGTGTCACCAAGCGCGATATTTCCCTCAGCTACAACAGTCGCGCCGGAAATCGCAGCTGCGGCTGCAGCTGCAGCACGTCGACGCCTCACTGCTGCGCGGTGCTTCTTTGCACGCTCAGCACGCTCGTGCCGATGGATAACAACCGCGACACCTGGCCAAACTACCACGGGATTAATACTGTACGCTACACCAAGCATCACAAGCGCCATAATCGGCGATGAGACGGTAGTCGCAACTTCAGGTAAGGATCCCGACGAAGACATGAGGCTAAGTGCAAAATGACATGCCATCATAGTTGCGAAGGACGAAACCAGCAGAAGTGTGTTGAGATGTGGCGATGTTGCGAGCGGAGGAATAAAAAGGCCAATTAGCACTGCCAGGAATGCGGACGTAGTGTCAGGAAGGCTGGAGTTAAAAATAAAAGCGTCAACAGTTTGCAGGTAAATGGGTAGAATTTGACCTCATCACAAATCCTGCAGTAACAGCGTCGTCGGGATACCAATTTTCTTGTAAAAAATCACTCGCGGTGTTGTTGAAGCACCAGGCGGTGCCGTAAAAAATGACATAAAGCAGACACAGAATCCAGAAACTGACGGGAAACAGTGCAATGACAGAGAAGCACGAGAATATAGACGGTGTGGACGGTGGTGGCGGTCCAGGAAGTGGCAAGCTTTGTAGCGACGCGGCGAGAAGTGGCGTCGTTTCGCCAGGAGGTGGTAAGCTGTGGAAGGACGCGATGCTTGGGCGGTGGTTGGCATTGTAATGCATCGTAGACGACGTGGACACGCGCACGTGCAGCCGCCGGGACGCTGTGACTGTCGAGACAGAGGCGAGTTCTGGATCGAGAACGGGAGACGAAATGATGTGATTGGAAGCATGAACAGTCCCGGGCGACTCGGGCGGGCTTTCGGGCGGGAGGATGTAGAGGAGGTAAATGGCGCTGGTGAAGGAGATTATGCACGCGACGGAGCCGCCCATGACTGCAGCTTCCACGCCGAAGTGTCTGTCCAACAACGGCGACAGGACTGCGTTCGAAACGGATCCGAGACGAGAAACGCACAAATCTGGGAAAACAAAGGATCAGGATTCTGACTCCGATATTACGCGACGTGTGCACAAAAAGATACTCACTGAGGCCCAGGGCGAATGTCAGCATCTGACCCTCGAAACAGCTCGCCATCAAGGCACCCTGTATGACGACAATGGATTCTCCGCCAACGCCAAAAAGGAAACGGCCAATGAGGGTAATCCACACGCTCTTGCAGTGGATTCCGAAGGCGAAGAGAAGCTGGCCAATACATCCCAGGGACGAATAAAGCAGCAGCACGCGAGCACCAAAGACGTCTACAAGGCGCCCCCCGAAGAACGGGAGGAACATATTCGGGAAGGAGTACACGACATAGAGCAGGTTCAGGACATACTAGGACAGGAGAGAGTGAGTGGGTTATGTTGGTGTGGCACGGCACTCATGCTCCAACCTGCCAGTGCTCATATTGGAAGCCGAAATGGGCACGCAGCTGCCTGTTAAGGGCGGCGGGGTTGTCGTAGCAGTAGTAGTTGCCGAAAAGCAGCAGACACGACAGGGACAGGACCACGACGCCTCCGCGCATGGGCCACGCAGCGTGGCGATGATGTGGGCGAGTGGCGGTGGGTGGCTGGTCCTGTCAAGTGGCGCCAGTCCAATAAAATATCACGGTCAATGCCCGGCCGCATTCCACCAGGCACAGGCAGCGACACAAAACACGCACTTCGCAGGGGTTCTCTTTCATAAACACAACCCTTCGCCCTTGCCCACTATCGCAAACTCCATCACTGCACGTAGTTAGCCGGGAAAACACCCTCCCGTCCGCCGATTCGACCTAGCCACCAGTCATTCGCATTCTTCTGCAGCACCGTAATCGTCTCCCCTGTCCGGAAACTCAAATCTCCCTCCCGTTGCCCATCAAAGTCGTACATCGCCGTCACACGTTCCAGCCCCCCGGCAGGGGCAGGAGTTGGCAGTGCTGTGCGACCATAAACAGCGCCGCCGTTTCCAGATGATGCAGAGCCGATTGGGCTGCTGATGCGTGAATTCCCGAACGGTGGTGAGCGATAGTCTGTTTCGTTGGGCGACGCGTAACTGTTACCGCCGTTTTTACTTCCACTTGCATCCTTCCGGCCGAATGTCGTGAGCTTAGCCAACATCGGGTTGCTGGGCCCTGTATAGTTTGCAGCATTCGCTACCTCGTCCTCTGTACGCCTGTTGAGCGCGCGATAGAGGTCTTCCGCAGCGGGGGGAGGTGGCACAGAACCAGACAGGATCTCCTTGGCAGTGACTTTACGCCGGTAGAAAGCCGCGTTCGTTTCTTTCCGTTCGATAATCACGCTGCCCTCGAGCGAAATACCCACAAACAGACCCTATATTGTTTTCTTGTGAGCCTATTGATGCCCAAATGACGGCGTCACTCTTCGAAAAAGATCGAACCTTAGTCACTGAGTACGAATAGATTGGTGCCAGGTTCAGAATCGATCCAGACGCCTCAGCGTTCCGGCCAACTGGCCCTGCCGCAACTGGAAGCAACACAGCCATTGAGTTAACAGCAAATACTGAAACGAACAATTACCAGAAAGGTTTCCACCCAGAGTAACGTTTCCACCGTGTGAAAAAGCCTTCACTGCATCCGCAGTATTTAAAATGATAACGAAGTCTGTGATTTCCACTCCAATTTGACCGCCAGCTCCAAATCCGGCTGTGCCAATCGCCGACGGTGCTGACCAAGCTGCCGGAAGCGTGGGTTGGATTAACAAGACACACTTGATTTGTAATGCACATCCTGTTCCTTACATCCATCGCTTAAGCGAGCGACCACAATGCCAGAGCCACCTCGGCCAGAAAACAGGAAACCAGCTTTGATCACCGATAGGATAGCGATACCCTTCGCATTGGCTTCGTTGATTTAATTTTTCGAAACAGTCGTTTCAGCAGGGCTGTAGACAGCTCCTTACCGATAACTTGCGGGGGGATGATTTGGTCGACGCCCGAAGATTTAGGGACGATGAAGGATTCGATGATCTTCGCGGCCTGTTGTTTGCATGATTCAGTTGCGTGCGGCAAAGCCACCGCAAGAGCGATGCGTCAGTCAGCACACGATCCAGAATCGCGCGCAGAGGCAGCGATGAAGGGCAGGTGGCTTGCCTTTCTGCACTCGGATCCGACATCCTGTGGAAGTGGGGAGTTCATTTGCGTGTTCGTTGAGCTGATTTTGTCTTGTTGTTTCCGCTGCAAGGATTGAAATGCCGAGTAACTTGGATTCTCTTCCTCTTCCACTCTGCTTCAGGCCAGTGCGGGCAGGGACCGAATAAGGCGAGCATCGGTGGTCCTATGGAATCAAACCAGTGGTGCCTAGCCACCAAATCAAAATGGATCTCAGCATGTTCGCATACTCTTCTGTTCTGCCAATAAAAAACAAAATGAAACAACACTGCAGTCCACGTCGGATGATCGCGCAGTTCAAGAAGAATCCGCTGGTTCATCGAAATCTCGATGTTCTTTCGTTACAACAACTTTCTCTGCATAGAGCATGGTTCATTCAGAGAACGTTCAGCCGTCAAAGAACGCACCTGCTATAACATCCGTGTACCATCTTTCCGTCTCTTGATTTTTGCTATACTTGATGTTGCCTTCGACCAGCACGCAGGAGCCACGCGACACGGCCTTATGCGCGTACTTCCACTCAGCGTCGGTGGCAAAATGCTTGATACGGTGCCACTGGGTGTCGCTTTTCCATTCGCCTGTAGTGCGGTCGCGGATCTGGGAAGTCGTGCCGACGGAGAAGGACCATATGCCCGGGCGTCGAGGAGCATCTTCGGATCTGGAGGGCGCAGGGATGTCCGGGTGGGAGTCTGTCCGAAACGGGAAGAAGACAGGGTCGTTCGAAACGATGCCCAGCAATATGGCCTTGTTGAATGATCCAAAGTGGCGGCACTGCGGAATAATGGCGTGCATGGGAGATGCGGCGGCGTCGAGCATGCGCCCAGACAATCGCAGGGAAAGCATGCTTGTTGCTTGGAGTTCGAGAGAGTATTTTTTATTCCCTGTCCGAACTTGCACTTGTCCGCCACATTTACATCGCAATGGATGTGAGTTAGGTTGGCATCATTCCTCCGCCGCAACTTGTCTGAGGGCCTCCCTTGTGCAGACCGGCAGTCCAGTCCGAATGCGCCACCTAGATCCACTCCCAGCCCCATATGCGGCCGCATTCGTCCCCACGGGCTCACTGATAGACGAAATCCATGCTGGCTCCGGCGAACAAGCCCTTACAAGACGAATATGAGTAGATTGGTGCGAAGCTCTTGATGGATCTGTTCCGGCCAAGTGCCGACCGCGACTACGTGGTCAGTTAAATTCATTACAAGTTGGGCCGGAGTTTGCAGGAATGAATAGCCGAAGTTGTCACAATCTTCTATAAATCTCCCAGTCGCTGCTTTATTTATCCTACATCATGTTTCTACAGTATCTGTCACCGCTAGGAAGTCTTTTCAACCCAATGAACATCAGCTTGTTTGCCATGAACCTCGCAGTGATGTTTCCGGGCTACCGAAGCGCTGCTTTTGAAAGAACCGGTCGAAGAAACTCTCGCGCTCGTGTTTTCTGGAAGCGTGTACTACGTGACCATTGGATACACGTATCACAGGAGTATGTTATCCTGCATGACCATTTGCCGGCACTGGTAATAGCGATACATATGTTTTCACTGTTTTGAGCATGATAGAATTGCTGTAAACAACTTCATCGCAGCTCTTCTTGCACATTACAACAAAGAAACTAGTGTGATCATCGAACACCTCACGCTGATTGAGGGTCCATTGCTGATTGTGGGAGAATTGATGTTGACTTAGTTCTCCTGCTGAGGGCCACAGAAAACTGCAATTCATGAACTAATCGTACGAAGTTCACAGTAGATGCACAGATAGCGGCTTCACAGTGATTGCGTCGTTTGGGCCCGCAACAGTGTCCTTGGACTTAGTTGTGTTAAAAATATCCTGTGTCTACTCCATGACCCATGTGGAAGGATGTATCCTCTGGCGAATATACCACAACACACATTCGATCGAAGTTGCAGGTTATGGAATAACTGCTAAATGATACTATTCAAGACAGTGCGAGGCGTTCTGTCCGAGTTGCAAAATGGAGATTGCCGTATCACAGATGTAGATTTCTCTTGGGTCATGCAGAAGGACCCTTGTGGTACCGCACAACCGCGCCGCAAACAGAGCTCAGGATTGAAGCGGTATGCATTCCCGCATGCTCAATTCGCCAGTCGCTTCTCTGCTTCTCTGCGCACGAGATCTGATTATCTATATCTGCAAAACCACGTATCACTGCAAATTTTCATTCAAGCAAAAAATTTATAAAATCCGGGCCAAGATCAGATCTAATTTAACTTTCAGATCGATCCATATGCGCACAGTGCCTTCCGTTGTGCTCGCCTCCGCGGCTATCGCCGCCGCTGCCGCTTCAGGCCCTGTCATGCCCATAGCGCGTGCACGCAAGCCAACATTGAAGGACCTCGAGGTCGCCCCCCTTAAGTTCAAAAAGAGCGCCAAGACCGGCACCGCCCCTCTTATCAATGGAGGCCTCGGTATACTATCCTCCCATGCAGTTCATTTGCCTTATTCCTCGTCTTGCCATGATCTGACTTGCAATGCAGGGAACTACTTCTTTTCCAATATGACAGTTGCGGACAACCCGATTCCGCAAGCCGTGACTTTCGACACAGGGTCTTCAGACACATGGTTTATAGGATCGACATGCTACTCCGATTCGATTTCGGCGGCGGAAGGGGGCTGCTACCCCAACATGCCAGGGTCAGTAACGGTTGATAAAACTTTTATCAAAACCGGTTTGGAGGCCAATACTGCGTACGGAGACGGATCATACGGCGTCAATTATACGATTTACAACGCCACCGTCGCATGGGGAACACTCAAGGCCAAGAATCTTCCGATTGGAATTGCAACATACGAGTACGGTGGACTGAATGCGATTGGCACTTTGGGCATGGGTTGGAATGATATCTCCGACATTGCTGTCGAACTTGACGTCGCATCTGGCATAACTGACACTGGTGTTACGGGCAAAAACCCTGAGCACAACGCGAACTTTTTGGATGCCTTGGGTTACACTTTGTTCGGTGTTTTCATTTCTCCGGACACCAACATGATTGGCCAAGTCAGCTTTGGATTCCTGGACCCAACGAAGTACAATGCAAGCTGTGATCTGCAATGGTTTCCGGTGACAAACTTTCGCGACAGCGAGGGGAATGTGTACAAGAAGGGTTGGTGGCAGTTCAACTTCACCGCACTGGTAAAAAATTTTCTTTGTTTTTCATTGCACATGGGATTGATATCCGACCACAGGAAATTTCATACTCTCCTTCAAAAGGGAAGAGCCATAAGATTTCTTATTTCGATTACTGGCCCCAAACTTCTCAAACGATTTCAATAGCCGATTCAGGCACTCCACAATTGGTCCTCTCGAATGCCGCATCGAACATAATCAACACTTGGTTCAATAGCTCGTACAATGCCAATGACAATATCATTCCATGCCCAAGCAAGAAATTCAACACCCCACTGGTCTTAACTATGAGCAACGGAAAAACTACTTCCGCATACGAAATTCCATTTTCGGTGCTCTCTGCTGGGGATGGTGTGGCAAATGGCGTGGACGGAACTTGCGGCTCATTGGTCTCAGGTGGTGCTGACGATGGGTTCACGATTTTCGGTGCGCCATTTTTCCAGGCTGCCTATTCGGGTTTTGACAAGAAGCAAGGGGGTCGTGTCGGATTTTCCCCAATTATATCTAATTGGAAGTGGTAGGGTTGGAATTAGTAGATCAGACTTTTTTGAACAGAGTAAACGATTTTTGTTACTACAAAATTGCTGAAGGCACAGTCGCTATCCAGCGAAACTTCACCAATACTTGTTGGACTTCTCCACCGAAGGGCAGTCTGCACTTCAAGGCGCAAGGTCGTCAAGAAAGTGACCTGCTCAATGTCAGCAAGACAGTCGTGGCAAGTCGACCTGCAATAAGTGCGAGCAAACGTAGGGAAGACGCGCACGTCGGCATGAAGGCCCTTACGTGCTGTATTTTGCAAGAAAGAAAGTTTGCTGATCCTGTTAATTATTGGAAATATGAATATGAGATGAAATCGAATCCGAAACTAAAGGGAAGAAAAAAAAAATAAACGAAGAAAGCAAAAAAAAAAAAACGAACAAGACAACTGAAATTATTGTCTACGTGGTCGTGCCAAACAAAACAAAATAGACTATGCTTCCTTCCCTAACCAGAACGAGCTCCCGGATTTCTTCAGTGACGGCTTCATGCGGCTCATTGTGGTTGCACCAATACTCACAGCGCCAAGCGAGCCGTTGCTCTTCTTCCGTTCAAGCTCGATCGGCTGCCCAAATCCATTGACCCCGGCGGCCATCGATGACGGAGACTTTTCGCCGCCAGAAGCACCTGCAGATGCAACAGCATTGAATGCTTCGCCACCGCCAACATGCGCTACCGTAGAAATACTTTCACCCCCACCAGCAGGACCGATTATGCCGGCAGCTGCAGCAGCACGAAAAGCTGCAGGGATTTGTGGCAATGGCGGTGCGTCTGAATCGGCATGAAGCACTGATCCGGTCGGGCTGGTGGCAGTTGTCCCACCGGAACTAATCCATGGGAGATACGGAAACGCGGTTAGCTGGCCAGTCGGCGCGTTAGGCGTGCGAGCTGTGCGCCACGAGAAGAATGGTGTGCGTGGTGGTGTGCGCGGTGGTGTTGGAGTGACGGTGCTTGCTCCCTGCTGATGTTGATGCTGTTGTCCGTGCGATTGGTTATAGCGAGAGCGATTTGAGAAAGAAGACGACCGTGCGTGCAGGCTTGATGTTGTTGATATGGCCATCTGCGGCTGGAACTTCGATGGACTTTTACGTGTAAGTTGGTTCGATGTTCCCGGCAGCGATGCGGACGCCAATGGGTTCGCCATATGCATTCCCACCGAACTACTAGATGATGAAAACAGCATTCGGAAGAAGGATCTAGTGCCGGCGACAGTGGCACTGGAATTGGAGTCAACCGCAGGTTTTGTGAGTGTGACTGGATTGGGAGCCAACAAGGCGGAAAGATTTTTCCTGGAACCCTGCGAACCATGAACACCATGCGGGCGGGCTAACTGTCGTGAGTATACGATTGAAAAGCAGAGCACACGAACCAGATGCCGATTCCTCTTGTGCTGATAGTGCCCCAGAGACGCCAGTCCCATGGAATGAGTTATTGGATAGATTTTCCGCACTGCCGAGTGAAGTCACGAAGTTTCGAGGCATTTCCTCGCTAATTCCGCCCCTCAATATTCCGCCGTTATTAACACCCGATTGCAAAACACTCGCGTTGGACAGAGATCGTCTGGAAAGTTGATGTGACATTGATAAATCAGTATTCTTCTTCAGTTCCCACTCTAGTTCTGCTATCGTTTGCTGCTGCTGCATCTGTCCGCCACTTCTCAACGAATTGTTTGGCGTCGCAGCGGAGGTGCTTCCCGGTGTGGCCCCGATTGAATGCCGCTTTATAATGGAAGGAACCGAATGTTGTGGTTGCTGCTGTGACTGCTGTTGATTCTGGACCATGTGATTATGGTCCTGCCACGTTGCAGCAATTGCGGGGCGAACGGCCACAGCCGCCAGTGACGCTTTTGATTTGTCGAAAGATGCGCTTTCACCAACATTCAATGAGGTTGAATTTGTTTGTGTAGTAGTTTGAGTCTGGAGGTTGCTGGTTGTTAGCAAATCCATTTTCAAACACAGGAGAACCTTAGCTCCTACAACAGAATTCATCGATGCATTGGCTTTCTTTTTGCCAATGCTGAGTTCAACCACTTCAAAGTATCTATCCGGAACGAATCCGTTAACTGCAGTTCGAGAAAACGGCGTTGCATACTGTCGGGGACCATCAAAATTTTATACAACAGAAAGATTAAATTGACTGCTTCTCGGTAACAAGCCAAACAGTTATTACCTCCGTACTGACGAAAAAGCATTTGAGGGTATCATTGTGGTTCAAAGCACTGGCAGAAAAGCAAGGGATCAATTCCTTTTAGGAGTCAAAAAAAATAACAACAATAAACAAAGCGACGAAATAAAGGGAGTAAAGTTGCGTATTTGCGCGAATGCAGAAACCAATATACGATATGCATCAAGAACTTACTAAAAAGCTTGCCCCTTCCTGAAGGACAGGTGCGTCAGTTGGTCTGGGGGGGCCAGATAGGCCTCTGTAGATTTGATCTTGAAGATTGCATCGTTCTTGAATATCAGATCTGAGTTCGACAACTTGGACTGGACTGGCAAGATGCGCAGATTTCGGGGAGACTGAGGCAAGCCTGGCGTGGGTAGTGGGCCCAGTGACGGCGTTGGCGCAGGGGCGGCAATGGTGCTGCCGGGGGCTGGCGGCAGAATATCATCGAGGCTGCGGGAGGCACGGGCATAGTGCGGGGTCGGGTATGCGCCAGCGCCGGCACCAGCCTGGGCGGCGGTTGACATCAAGAATTGTGCGAATGCCAGAGATTGCACATACCTCGAACCCAAATAGGATTGCACCGCGAACATTGCTAGATTCAGATTGCCTGTTTGGATGGTTGAAGTAACGTCGACCGGCACTGGAACCGGCTGGTGGAGATGTAGGAGCATCCATGACCGCGTTTCCAGCTGCTACTGTAGGCGATAAGGCGCAATAAAAATACAAAATACACTAGGGCTGTTTGCCGCCAACCTTACTGTCTCCTGGAGTTGACAGCTTTTGACTGGAGCAATTTGTTCTTGGAAACATTGTAAACAAGCATGGCACTTAATCCTAGGACTAATTAGTGATATCGGTTTCTCTGACAAAGTGATTGACTGCCCACGCTTCTGCAGGTGTAACCACATGTTAAGGTCTCCTGTGTGTCGAGTGGCCGCCATTTTATGGTCGTTTGAGTTAATTTTACAAATCCACGATGGTCCTGAACGTCGGCGTCATCGGTTACGGCATGTCCGCAACGGTTTTCCACATCCCGCTGATCCTTGCACTGCCGGAGTCGCTGCGTCTGCATACGATTGTGCAGCGCTCCGTGAGCAGCGCTGCAGATGCATCAAAAGATCACTCGACCGTCCACGTTGTTCGTGACGTGGCTACTCTGTTGGCAGACGCCGCCGTCGACATTGTCGTCGTAACGACGCCGCCGGACACGCACGTTGACTTTGCCTTGCGAGCGCTGCGCGCAGGCAAGCATGTAGTTGTCGAGAAACCGTTCTGCCCAACCGCCGCAGACGCGCAGAGGCTGTCTGCAGCGGCGACCGAGAACGCTCGTCTCCTGACGGTGTATCAGAACCGCCGGTGGGACGCCGATTTCCTAACAGTTGCCGCCTTGATTAAGTCAGGCACGCTGGGCCGTGTAGTGGAGTTTGAGACTCGCTTCGACAAGCTCAAGCCTGTGCGCCCGGACACATGGAAGGGAGGACTGGACATGGCACAAGGCGGCGGCGTGGTATTTGACCTTGGCACGCATTTGATCGATCAAGCCGTTCAGCTATTCGGTGTACCCGAGGCCGTCTCGTGTCTGTTCTCACACCAGCGCAATGACGATGCACCGGAACCCGACTCCTTCACGATGAATCTCATATATGGGTCTGGAGGTCCGTTGGTGACTGCAAAGTCTGGAGTCTTTGGAATTGATGATGCCCCGGCCCGCTTTCTTGTTCGCGGCACGAAGGCCGCGTTCCGCAAGTCTTTTCTCGATTGTCAGGAGCCTCAACTCAAGTCCGGAATGTCTCCCCTAGACCCTGCATTTGGTATAGAGCCAATTGATCGTTCCGGTACCTTAATCAAGTTGTCCAATGATGGGACGCCCGTTTCCGAAATTTATCCAAATATGCAGCAACGAGGAAACTATTTGTCATTCTACTCTCAGTTTGTCGAGGCGATTCAGAAAAACGACCAGCAGTTGGTACCAGTCAAAGCCTCCGAAGCCCGCGATGTACTGGTAGTGATTGAAACCGCAATCGAAAGCGCACGTTTGGGGAAGGTTCTGCCGGTTAGTATTTAGGGATTACGAAGTGTGGGTGGCGAAAAGAATTTGATGTGACGCAAAAGATTGTCTGATTGTAGAAAATGCCGCCGATTATCAAGAACATGTAGCAAGCAGTCATTAGTTGATGATACGCCCGAAGGTAGATCAAGAATCAAAGAGTACAGGTCGCTTGTCTGCTTTAAAACCTCCATGAATTCCTGCCCATATTACCAGCAATGAAGTCATGGCTTTCTGGATTATGAGCGAATGCATTAATTCGTCTCTCATCACATTCAAAGGTGCCATCATGTTGATCCTCAGGATATATAGGCTGGGCAGACAGAGAACGAATGCATTTCCACGGTTAATGCAACAGTGGAAGTGAGTTCAAATTGCAAGCGCGTCTCTTTGTGCGCGCCTGACCCGGCGAACATGGGCCTAAAAGATCGGTGCGCAACTATGTGAAGTTGCTGCGCACAAATCATTGGGCAAGACAACGAACAGCGTGATAAAAGATCACAAGTCCGCGATATATTCAAACAGCTCAGACACACCCGCGCCAGACTTGGCGCTGACGGCTCTGAACTCGATATTCCAATCCAGAGCTTGTGCGTTTCCGTCTTGCTGCTTGACGACGATACTGTCTGCGTCGTCACACTGCGGGTTTTTGCATTGAAAATTAAGGGCGAAGAAAAACTAAGGACCTTCAAGCCCACTAAAACGATTTTAGCGTCCGGGGCGTTTCGCCTCACTTCGTTGTACCAAAACGGCAACTCGTTGAACGATGCCTGACTCTAGCATCCGTTCGGTTATCTCGAAAGCAGCGCAAAAGTCGGCTTCCATACCAGCATGTCAAAACACAGTACAGCCACATTGATATTTGCGTAAAATTGTCCCAAAAGCGCACGGTATCTTTCATGGCCTCCTGTTGACCAGATTTTGAGGATGCCCTTTTTTCTGAGGCGATCGAATCAAACCGAAAGAAAGAAAATAAAATAAAGAATTCGAAAGCTTTCAATTACGCGTCGGAACCAGTCTTGAAAATGAGATCGGCACCGTACGTTTGCTGATACGCCGTCGAAAACGTATTTAGGGTGGCTCTTTTGGCGAAGATTAAAAGGAAAGTGCATAAAACTCCGCAGACCTATTCATCAACGACGTCTTTCCGCACGCGCTAGATCCAAGCAGAATCGCCTTTTTGCAGTCAAGGGCAGCGTCGGGGGAATTGAGAGTTGTGGACACCATTTTTGGCTTGTATTTATTTTTTCCCTTAAAACAGAAACATAACGCTGAATTTCCAGGTTCTACCTTTTACGGTATTTAGTAAAAAACTTTCAACTTTGAATAATTGGTCGAAAACTTTTTCAGATAAAAACAGTCAAAAGAATTTACTTCTACAGCTCAAAACCAACTTCACTCCATTAAACCAAGAGCAGTTTCTGCGGAGACACCTATGCGCATGACGTTCTGTTTGGCGCCAGAGGCTAGTGGATTCACTGCAATTCTGAAGGACAATTCAGACGTACGAGTCGAACTGTGCGTTTTGTCGGCTTTCTCAAGAACTTTTGTCACAGACTCCTTGAACGCAGGGTTCGGAAAAATTAAAAACGAAATTTCGGACATGCCCGCAGAACTCTCGTGAGAGGCGCTATTCGAAGGCAGCGCGCGAGGTACGAATGCAGGTGCAATGTAAGTTGGGGAAATCAAGAACGACGCGTCCGTGAAGCCGGGCGAACTGAGCTCAGAGACAGGCCCGATCCGGCCTGAGCCTGCCCCCGTCACACCAGCCGCTGCCGAGCGCACCGCGACATGACCTAGCTTCCTCCCCTCGACATTCGGGACAATCTTGAACGAGATTTCTGATGACCCCGGATTGCTTGTGCGGTTAGGGACGTATGCGGGCCGGTGCTTGTACGCTGGCCCACGCAAGATGCGGAATGTCTCGTCTGAGGATCCTGTTGACGACACGGTGGACGATCGGGTCGCAGCGCTTGGGGACGGTGGCAAGGCTTCAATACTAGCACTGTCGGTATTGCTTGGCGGAGGACTGCACACGCCGGACAGCATAGCGCCAGACAGCGAAACGCCGACCCTCCGCGATTGCATCATGCTGCGCAACTGTGAGGCGGCCACGTCTTTGTAAAGCCGCTCGACCGTGCTGCCCATGACCACCACGGACCCAGTGGACACCGACAGAGCTGTCCCGGTCATACCAGCATTTTTCGCCACAGGGCGAGACTCTGCATGTGCGAAAAAGCCAGAACCGACAGTTGCAACTGGCTCGGCACGGGAGGTCGCGCGCCACTGCGGCAGGTACCGTTTTGACTTCTCTGGCGCCTTGAATGCGTTTTGCTCGACCTTGTCCGCCAGCTTGGATCCAAGACGGCGATTTTCGATTGCGCCCGCAAGTAACGTGGTGGGATCGTCCGTTTGCTTCCAAAACCGCCTGGACCTCCAGAAACCCCACAATCGCCGGCGCCAAACGACGGCACCCGCAACAACTAACAATAACGCAATCACTGTCGCAAGTGTACCAGACACATTGGTTCCGCCCGACGCGGGCACGCTGCTACCGTTTGCAACCTCGAGGTTTGTTTCGCTGGACTGTCCGTTCGGCACGGTGAACGCGCTCCCCGTGCTTACTGACGTCGGTGGTGCGACGGAGCTCGAAAATTGAACCACTGATGTCGCGCTTTGGGTTGTCACAACTGAGTTGGAGGTGATCGAGGTTGCCTTCGCTATTACCACATATTCAGCCGAAGCAGTTGTCGCGTCAGCGACGATCGGGTCACTGGCCCAGATTGCTGGATTATTACCGGAACCCTCTGCCGTCGCTGCCGTTGTTGAGAAGGTAGCTGTGGATTTTGTGGTTGTGAATGTGGTTGTTGAAGTGGTGATCGTGGCGGATTCCGTAGGTGTAGTTGCGGTGCTGGTCGTTTTCGATGTCGCTGTCGTAGTCTTTGCTAAGGCATTCGACTCAAGTTGGAAAACACTGAAAACGAAAGTCTCATCAGCCTCATCTAAACCTGTGCGATCGCAGCTACCTGAACGACAGTGCATCGCCGGAGATTCCGCAAGTGGAAGTCCAATCCAATAGATCGACACAGGAGCCTGAACAGGACGCGCTGGTCATATTGAAATCGGAGAATACGTCGGTGCAGTAGCAAGTGAAATCCTGAAGAAGAGACGACGGCAATTAGTACTCTGTACAGAGGATGACGCTAATACTCACAGCGTTGATGGCAGCAAAGTTAAAACCGTAGCAGAGCAGCGCGCAGCTGGCCAAGCCAAAGGTTATCGACCCCGCGGCGGGGGCCGAGTAGCAGCCGGGCAGCTGCAGCTGTAAGTCGGCTGCAACGCTCGACAATGCGAGGGCGGATGCCAGTGCCAACACGCGAAATAGTGCAGCACGGCCTGAGACCATTTGATTTGGCCTTGTTTAATTTGAATTTTCGCCTCCGAGGGGTTGACACCTGTCAGCATTTGCCACAAGCCCAGAGGACAAACCCAAAACACCCGCAGATGAGCAAAAACCCTGCAACCTTCTCTGTCTCTTCCTGCGCGGTCTGCATGGAATAAAAGACTTAAGGGGTTTTTAATCATGGTGAATTTTCTGCTATCAACAGATTCTTGAGGGAAAAACTTTTGTGTCAGACTATTGCAATCCATTGAGCAGCAACATGAACAAACTTACATACAAATCTATTCGTGAAAAAATAACCACAAACTGCTTCCAAAACCAATAAAAAGCGTGACGTGCTACCCTGGCGACAAACAGCGCCAAGACTCACTCGATCACAGCTTCGTACAACTGCGCGACAGTCGGCCCCATCGTAACCACGGATCCTTGGGTTTCTGTGTCTTCCTGTTTAATTTCCGGCGGAACCTCATCATCAACAACGATTGATTTCGTTGGCGTGCCCCGAGATAGAGAATTTCCCAAGAACCGCTCAACTTTGCTGGGATGCTGCAACTTTGACATGCAATCATCCGCTAAAAATTCCTCCTCATTGGCATACAATTGACCCTTCCGTTTTGCCTTTCTTCGTATCATGGCGCACGAGATGCTGTTCCTCAGCAAATACCAACCACAAATGACAAGACCAGCTAGTCCAGACAAAACCGCCAAAACCACCGTGATTGTTGTTGCCGTGGCAGTATTTGATGTGAATACTGAAGTGCTTGAAAAACTTGATCCTACACTCGCTATCGCAGTTGTTCCCACAAAACTTGCGGAAGACACAGACGGCGACGGTAGTGTAAGGATTGGAATGACTACTTCAGGAGGCGATGAAGTGATAGTAGCAGTTACGGACTGGACAAAAAAGACACTTTCGAGATGAAAATGAAGGATTGTTTGAGGAGTTGAACGTCAAGAAGCAATGGTCGAACCTGAAAGCAGTGGAGTCCCCTTCGGCACCGCAAGTCATGCTGGAATCAGCTGTACAATTGAACGTGCATCCGTCGCCAACCAACAAGAATTCGCTCAAATCCTCTGAGCAGACGCATCTGAACTCCTGGGAAACACAAGCGTGAGCTGAAGCAATCCGCAGAAATTACATCTGTGAAGGAGAAAAAAGACGTACGAAGTTTATGGCGGCGAATGTGGTGCATGACAGCCCGCACATGGCGGGGTCTGCGACAGCAGTGCCGGCGAGGCTGGCAGTGTAGCAACCCGAAAGCTCGCTGTCGGCGGAGATGGACCCCGCCGCGCACACATGACCAGTGCATGCAAGTGCTGCGATGAGTGAGGACCGCATGTTTGGGAAGATTGGATAGTTGACAAGAATTTGGAGGCAATATATTTCCAGAGCAATTCCAATTTCTCATCCCCACCCCACCCATAATTGATTACATTATTGACGGGAGACACTTCGAATTAAGCGTCTTCTTCATTGAGACAGCGGCCATGTCGCATATCAAATAGCTGCGAACCGATGACTTCAGCCGTCGGTTCTACGAAAAATTGAATTCCCTTCCCGATTATTTAACCCCGTTGCTCAGGCGGAGGCACACAACTGCATCCCGACAAAATTTGTATGAGCTTTTTGTCTACAATCTTTCGGTCATATAATCACATTGTAAAGCAAGATGATAACAAATATAGAGTAAGTATTAGTAATTCAGCAAAATTTCACATTGTCGCGAGTTTGATGCTGTCGAAATAGCGCTTCTTTGAATTTTACGGACGCTATCGAATTAGTACTTCTTTGATTTTTAAGGGCGGTGTGGTATTTTTTAGAAAAGGAGATAACATCGTAATCTGAGTTGAAGTTCTCTACAACATTCCAGTGAAAAGTACGCACCCCATTGAATCAGCTGAAATCGGCGAATTTGAATAAATATTGGAATGTGCAAGTGCAGACGAAAGGGAACGATGGCGTTCAACGGAGCATGGAAGACAGAATGCGCGCAACAAGAATAATAAGAAGTAAGTGTCACAATGCTGCGACATGTCATATATATTCCGCCGCCAAGTAGGAAATAGGACGCTTATTCAACAAGAATTTTCAGTTTCACTCTTCAGTTTTATTTTCAGTCGACGTTTGATCATTAGTTGAAAAACCAACAAAAAAAAAAAAAAAGAAAAGAAAGAAAAAAGCCGGGGGATAGGAAAGAAAAAATATGGAGGAGTACAGTCATAACAAGTAGGATAGTCTACAAATGCGGTCGTTCACAGTGGAGTCTCGCGACGAGATTATTTATGAGGACTTTTTGGAAAAAGGGCCGCCTGCCCGCGTCCATGTTAACTGCTTTGCCCATGGACAAGTTCCCTATGTGTTTATTGCCATTAAACAATATTTTTTAAGTGAAATAAACCCACAGATCAGTTCGACGTCGATTGACCTCTCGAGCCTGACGAGATCACCGGGAATTGGAGGAGGAGATTCATAGTCTTCCACAACGACGGGCGCATTGATATCGACAGAGTCGACGTGGAAAGTGATGACGAATTGTTCCGTGCCAGAGTTCCAAGCACTTACTTCCTCGTTTTGGGAAATTAAATCGTTGGGGGAGGGCTCAGCGGGCTGGCAGTCGCCACCGAGGTTTGTGCCACCGCCATCCATGTCGCTGCCGCTATTTGAGCTGGTGCTACTGTTGCTATCGCTGTGGATGCGCAGCATGTCCCTGGTGGTAGGGCCGACCCAGTCGCTCGGCATATCCAATTTGAGTGCATCGGGGATTGGGGTGGGCGGCATGAACGGCGGCGGGGGGGCGACCTTGCGGCGCGAGGAAGGCGACAGGGCGTGGACCAGCCGCCTGAGCATCGCGTGGGCGCTGTGCGCCAGGGGTGCGGAGCGTCGTGCACGGCCGTGCGAGTGCATTTGGCTTGTGGAAAACGACGGCCACGGACGGGGGTTGATATTAATCGCCAGATGACTCCCACGGGACTGGGCGTTTTGCCGTTTGTGTCTTGCGCGCACTCGATGCCAACGGGCGCCGGCGCCGCAACCGCCAACGGGCACCGCATTCTGCGCTGTGCCGTGTGCTGATTAGTCAACGAACGGACTTTGTTCGCATGCCTTATTATACACTCCCCCACAGCAACCAACCCCCACCAATGACAGCCAAAAAATGCCGAACTTGCTCACGCACTATCCAGCTGCAGAATCAGGTTATTGATCAGCACAATCTCCGTCAGCGAACGCCTCCGCTGGGAAAGCTTCGATGTCGACAGATTCCGAACCTCTATGCCCATAAAGAAAACATATCAAACATCACAGATCTTGATGCAAGCAAGACGAAATCACTCACGAAGATGAAAAAGGTTTGCGGCCAATTCACCGGTCAATTCGCGTGATTTTGCACGCACATGAAAAAGCCCTGCAACTTCTAGGAACGCGCTGTTTTGTGCCGATTTACAACGGCTGCGTTTAATACCGCTACGGACAGGATCAACAGGTCCAGGAGTTTTTGTCGAGTTGTCTGTGTTTTTGATAACCTTATCGCTTTCAACGGCAAGGAGAGTGGTGCCCAAACTGCTCCTTTGGCGTCGTTTGCCGATACGCTTAATCAGCGGAACGGCTTCCGCAAAATCTATCACGGCGTCTGCTGTAACTGTGCTGACTTTTGCGGTAACCCTTGGCCAAAGCAGTAGGGACATAGCAGCCAAGCGAGAGTCAACGGCGGCATCTGGTGCGGCATCGGCGGGCGGATTCTGGCGATTGCGGCGGAAGAAGGACGGCAGTGCGTGCCTGGAGGGAGCCTTGGCGGGTATGGCAAGAGTTGGCGCAGCGGCAGGTCTGGCGGACGGCATCAACCACTTTCGTCGCCCCGCCCCACCGTCTTTTTGTCCCAGGCCTAGAACCCTTCGGCCCATCCCACGGCTTGCATTCCACGCAGCCCCGTCCACCGCCGAGACATGCTGCTGGATTCCTCGCAGTCATTCCCATTATTCCCACGCACAGCGCTGCGCATTGCGTCAAACGGTATCCGCGTCGTTCCATTCCAAAACGCGGCATGCAAAAAACAACACAACAAAACCAAAAAAAAAAAAAAAAAGGGAACGTCGATCCTCTTCTTCAAGATTAAAATCTGCCTGCATCTAGAGCGAAACGCGTGCTGACGCAAAATTTGCCGCACCCTTGGCAAATTAACCCCAGATTAAATTCTCGCCTGGGAAAAATGTCGCCTTTTGGCTGACTGCTCGGGCCGGCCCACGACTGCATGGGCACCACGACAGTCGGCGCGAGTGCGCGGACACGAGTCTTCGCTCGTGCTGCCGCCACCACGCGGTGGCAGTTAGACCCAGACTTTGATGGATGCTAGACAACGGCCCTGCCGGCTTGGCGACAACTGATTGCGCTTGTACCCACTCGCGCGACGGTAGAGCGCGCAGCGCGCCGTGTACTGTGTGCCGGGCGGCTCGTTTGGGCACCGACAAAAAGTTTTTTTGCGCTTTTCGCAACACTAATTTTTTTTTTTTTTTTTTTTTTTTGTTGATCAAGTCAAGGCTCCCAGAAATCCCGCCGCTGAGCGCCGGAGGGCGACATGCAGGCCGACAGACCGTACATCAGGCTGTTGATGTGCAGATGCTGCTCCAGCGACCGCCGGCGGCCGTACATCTGCTTGCGCCACGAGATTTGGTCTGTGTGTATGTTTACGTTGGTTTCCCCCCGCCGCCCGTGTCCCGAACGCAAGGAAAAAGAAACTACACTCACACAACGCGTGGTAAAAGTCCTCGCCCACAAGCAGCGACTGGCTGCGGCCGCGCAGGGCGGTTGGGGCCGTGGCGCCTGGCTTGCTCGCGGCGTGATGAAGCGCCAGTTTCGCGACACCGCATCCCGATTCGAATGCCTCCGCGCTGCCGCTGCCGTCGGCCGCCTGCGCCTCAGAGCCCGCGTTGCAGTCGTACTCCTCCTCGCCATCCGCGGCGGCGGCGGCTCCGGCTGCGGGGCGTTCCCACCACCAATTCGGCGAAATGTAATCGCGCCCCAGGCCTTCGTCCAGTCGGTGTTGCTGCTGCTGCTGCTGCTGCTGCCGCTGTGCTGCATGCGCGTCGCCGCCGTGGTCGTAGTCGTCGTCTGCGTCGTTCATGTCGCACGCCTCCGGACTGTCCGGACTCTGCAGCCCGCTGTCAAACCCGGCAACCGCATTTTCCACCTCGGTTTCCTTGCCACCGTTGCCGGCCAGAGCGGCCGTGCTGAATGAGCTCAGCAGCAGCCGCGACGTTAGGTGGCGCTTCGGAATCGGGACAACCTGCGTGCCGTCCTCTCCTTTGCCAATGGATGGGAGATGGACACTGCTGATGTTTCGGGATATGTTGCCGCCGCTTTCGCCGTTGGGATCCTTGATCGACACATTCATCGATGCCGCTGTTGCTGACCGCGTCATTGTGTGATATCTTAGAATGAATTTTGAAGATGAGACACTCAATTGAGATTGGTCAAAATTTTTTTTGTTTCGCTTGTGTTGATAGAGAGCCGAATTCGGTACCGGAATTTTGAATTATCAAAAAACAACATTCCATTTTGTGTATTTTTGCACACATCATCCCTCCGGACACCCATCCTTTATGCTCGCCCGAGATTCTCGGCAAACAAAAGAAGTTTAAAGATCCTTGACAATGTTACCCTTCTCGGAAACGTAGATTCCGTCCAAGAATTTACGGATATCCTTGTTCTTGACGCGAGTGGACTGTTGGATTTGTGCAGCTGGAATAAAATAAGAGGAAAAAAAAAAAGAGGGAAGTTAAAGCCGAGGGAAAAAAAAAAAAAAAAAAAGGGCAAAAACGCCTTGCAGGAAAATACTTACCAGACTGAGACACGTTGTCAATGTCATTTCCAACAATGGTGATCTCGTCCTTCTGGTTGGCCGAGTGCGAGACGGTGACGCCGTCAAGCATGTCGACCTTCATGACGACCTTCTGGCCGACAAAGTTGCGGATTTCGATGCTCTTGGCGTTGTCGGCAATGTTGACGTTGATGGGGAAGTGCGCGTACACAAAGCGCATCTTGTATTCGTAGCCCTTTGTGACGCCCGTGATCATGTTCTCGATGTGCGAGCAAACGGTGCGGATGCACGCCGAATGCTTGCGGCCAGCCTGCCACACACGGATGTTGAATTTCTTGGGTCCAACCTTGCGGCACTCAAAGTCGATGTGCTTGAAGGACTTTTTGATGGTGCCGCGCGGGCCCTTGACGGTTGCGACGCGCGCCTTGATATCGACCTCAACTGCAAAACGAAGCAGGCATCAGCAATCCTCGACAACATCCGGAGAATAGAGAGGAATACCGTTTTCAGGCACAATAATGTCCTTTTCGGAGACGATGGACTTCATCGGACTGAGCGGGAAACATTGTAAGCACCAGACATAGCGTTCAAGGAGGCGATAAAAGGGAAAAGACTAGGAGTATTGCGCCCTCAATCGTTGGTCGAATATACGTCCTCAGCCATTGCCTTCACATCATTCCTCTGGCATCCAAAACGTGCGCTTCGTTACACAACTATCCGGCAGATCCGATTCCTCCATAGATGACAGCAACAATCATCCGACGGGAAGCTCGCGCAATCGGATGCGGTCGGAATATGGCGATGCAATGGGGATGGGAAGGTCGAGTCTCACGTTTGTGTTCACGAGAAAATTTGCAAAAGTACGCACACCGTGATTCTCATTGCACCACAGAAGCGGGATCAAAGCAACACTATTCATCCTTCTCACAATGTCTTTAAAGAACACACATCATCGCGCATCCACCCCTCTCCCCAAAAAAGAAAAAATGCAAACTGAATCTAAAATGAAACACAAATTTCGGCGCAATAAACTCGCCAACATTCCTTAGGGCACATTCCCTAGTACACATTCCCATTATTCCAAGAAGAGCTTCCGAATCTTGCATACAAAGTGCCATAGTGCTCTCCGGACGCGTACAGCGGATTAGACAGAGGCGCATAATCGTCGCCTTTGTCCAGACGCACCCCTAATTTCGAGGGTGTGCTCAAAACTGCAGCGCGCGTAGGCTGGCCTTTCATTAATATTGGAATCGGCGAAGCCGCGCTGACTGAAGAACTTGTACTCGCACTTCCAACAGCCTCAACCGAGGTAGACGACGCGCTTGCTGTTCTGACAAGTGGTGAACTGCTGCGCACAGTCGAACCGACATTGACTTCCGCAACTGTCAGGCTCGAGTTGCTGCCAACTTTCCGCAGCGGGCGAACATCCACGAGTGGCGAGTTGGGCCTCGATATAATATTAACATACTCAGTCTCACGCTCGGATAGCTCGGTCACACGGTCATTCGCAGTGAGCAGACCACCAGACCTTATCAGATTCGGCTTTGCCATGTGCGAAAGGCTTCCGAACGATTCCACGGACCGCATCTTTGGTAAATTGGTTGCTGAGGAAGTTGTGGCTGTAGCTTCTCCCCGATTCGAAGGCTCTGGACGAGGTTGTGAGCGAGACATTACCATAGAATTTGTGGATATCTCAAGCCCATTCTGGGAGATTGAAGAATCGGATTCTGAAAATGAAGTCCTTGGTGTGGATGTGGCAGAGTCGTTCTGCTTTCTGAACCCATGTTTGAACTCGACGTCGATTCTACGAGCTTCGTCTGCAATTGCGTGACCCACTTTCAAAGCTAGCATACTGGCTCTCCGTTTCAGATGCTGGCTGGATTCCAGATCCAGTGCGCTCAAAATCTTCCGCGGTGGCTTCACATACGCCGGCGTCGAAGCGCTTCCTGCAAGGAACGCGAGTCAAATACCATCAACAGCAAACATGCCCGATACCTTCAGATTTCAGCATCACTAAGTGATTACTTCCGCCACGATTTTCCCAGTATTCCAACCCGCCGATCACGCACTTGATGGCAAACTCCAAACTCACAATTCTGTCGACGGAGCCAACAATATTCGAGCCAAACGAAGTGTCGCACTCCAGATCCAGCAGAAATCTACCGAAAATCAGAGTTATATGTCGCAAGAAGCCGCGACGAGATCAAAATTGCAATTACCTATCGACCCCGTTTCCAAGGCTCGAGTCATATCGGCCCAAACCGGACACGCTGCTCGATTTCCACGAGTTTGCAGTGTAAACACAGGAAACAGCTTTCTCGAAATGCAAATTCTGCACCAGCAAGTACAAGCGCAATGCGACGGGCGAGTTTGGCAAGGGGTAAGCGGACGACACAATTTTGACCGACTCGAAAATGATGGGCGAGCTCGGAGTGAGAGTAACGGGATGCATGAGTGAGTGGGAGGTTGTTGACAAAAGCGACCACGAGAGCGGAGCGTTCGATGGCGCAACTTTGGCGGCCAAGTTTTCCGACGAATCGGAGTCGGATCCCAGGACGGGAGAGGGCGGTGACGCGTTGATGTCTTTGGCGAACAGTGGCTCCCGTGAGACAGCCTGCGGCGCCTCTTCATTGTTGAAGAGGAGCAGTGACTCGGACGAAAACGATATCCGCTTGAGAGGCTATAGAAAAAAAAAAAAAAAAAAAATTATAGAGTTCAGCTTGGCAATTTGTAACAGAAACAGATATGACACACTGGACCCATAGGAACCAGGAAGCAACAAAACGGGATGTGTGGCAAGTTAGGGGAGTAAGGTAACTTCACCGTTGCGACCGATTCGTCGGCAGACAGATCCGATCGAGAGCCTGACCTGAAAATGGTGGATGGGATGCGTAGGATGGGTTTCGGCTGTTTCTCGAACATCGAGTAGGACCTGCGCTGAAGTGGCTTTGAGAGGGCATTGTCGTCAGCGACCAGGACGGGCGGGTCGCTTGTGCTGCGGTTGGCGCGCGGGGTAGAGCCGGGAGTCGGAGCATTGGCCGCAGAGTGGGCGGAGGCTGTGCTGGAGCTGTCGGAGTCGTCGGAGCCGATGCTCGCAATGCTGCCGATGCGCTGGCGCCGAGTGAACGTGATGGAGGGGGCCATCCCGGATAAAGGACGAACGACAGCCGGAATTTTGCGGCCTTTTTATTGATGCGGTACAAGCCACACACACAGACAGTGAGCACTCACGGCACCCCGCGGCGCGCGATAGCGATAAGTCGTGCTTGCCCCCGCCGCGCCCGCCTCCCCTTGCCACCGCCCCCTCCCCGCCGCACCCCCACCTGCCCGCCAGACTGCTCGCATGTGGGCACACGCACCACACACGGCACCCCATTCATCGCGCGCTTCATATCCATCATCTGTGTAATTGCAACCCTTCTCGAACCGGAATTTTTCCTGATCGTTTCGCCTGGTTTGCGTCTCAATCTGCTACTCACCATTCAACACAACATGCAGATTCGCACCATTTCACAACCTACACTTTATTTCACCCTACGCCAGTAAACCATATCTTTTTTTGTTTTGTACCGCAAAAGTTTCCTTCACCTCGCTTTGATGTTTTGTTTTGATAAAAATTCCTTATCTATATCACAAGTCTTATCAACCAAGAAAAAAAATTCCCGAGTCTGAGAAGGCACAAAGATAAAACCCAAAAATAGTCTTACGAAAACAAACACCGCTAATACCCAGAAAACACAGCGTTGCGACGGATACTCATTTATTTTCAAGTTGCATTCATGAAAACAATGAGCAAGTGAGAGTTTGAAGATTAAACACACCGGCTGAAACAAAAGGGGATGCAAAAACATGAAGGAGACCCTTCACTCACGAAAAAATACCTGCACAAACAAGACGCAAAAGGAAGAAGAGAGAGAAAGAAAAAAAAAGAAAAAAAAAAAAAGAACCCACACCCACCAACAATTAAAACAAAGATCAATACAGAACTAGAAGCTGATACGCTATGAGTAACACAACCCAGGTCGACCATATTCATCACCAAACCTTTCCCAAACTTCTCATCGAATATCACTTAAATCGCTCGCTTGTTCGTGTCAAATTGCTGTTGAATTTAAAATTTTTTTCTTTTTCTTTTCAATTTTCCTGTTCGTTTCCAGTTCATGCAAATATTCACAGAGTGAATGGCGGCCTTCATCGTTTTTGTTTTCTTTCTTGTTTTTGTCTTTTTTTTGGGGGGGTCTAGTTCACGACAGCCGTTGCAAACGACGACGTGGACGCCTTTGACGTGGGCATTTTCATGACAACCTTTGTTTTCTGCGGCAAGCCGAATTGCTGCGTGGTCAGTTGCGGGCTATTGTTCCCACTGAAACCGAGAGGCGTAGGCGGGCTCATGTAACCTCCGAGCTGCGGGGGAGAGCCCGACAACCGGTCGTGGCTCCATTTCAGCGCCAAGTGTTGCTGCTGCATTGCAAGCCGCTGTTGTGCCGCAGCCGGATCCTCCCATACAACGACGACGGGCGAGTGATCACTCCCGGCGCGGTAACACACGGACCCAGGATCCACCCACAGCACAAGATCCGCAGGCAGCGCTGCAAGGACCAGGGCGGGCGGGATAGAGTTAGCTACGGCGGCTTTCAGCAGAGTCTTGTCGAGGCGTTTGGATGTGTTGAGCAGACAGCGGCGTGCGCTGCCGTGGTGGGGTGCGGCCGGTATCCATGTTGATGAAGCGACAAGGGCGGAGAGAAGCGTGGACAGGGTCTCCACAAAGACCTTGGACTGGACAGATGAAACTTGGGAGTGGGGCGAGTTTATATGCCGTCCTGCAAAAAGTGGATTGCTGCTGTCAAACTTCTGCTGTGTCTCACGCACTTTGGGGGCGGGCGCAGCCACCCAACTTGGCCATCAGATCGTCCCACAAACGAGCACTCAGCACCACACAGCAGCACCACCCCGACCACACGCAGGGAGTGGAGGGGAGGGGAAGGGGCAGGGAAAGGAGGCACCCACCAACAAAGTCGACGGCGGCGGCAATCTCAACGCGGCCCTGGGAGACTGCGGCGGCGGGGGTGGGGGCAACAGCCGAGGAGGACGACGACGACGACGACAGCGAGGCGGAGGCGGAGGCGGAGGCGGAGGAGGAGGAGGAAGAGCGGTCGCTGCCTGAGGGCGAGGCCGGCAGGGCGGCAGGGGCGGCGGGCGGCGAGACGGGGGCGGGCGGTGGCATCGCACAGAAAATCTATTCGGAACGAATGAACGAAACGAAGAAGGACCAGAGCAGGCTGCTCACGAGCGATGATGATGGAAAATTTGTCACTCCTCTTCACTACTTCACCTTCTTCTGTCGTCCCTCTCCTCCCCTCTCCTCCCCTCCCCTCCCCTCTTCTCCTTTCTCCTCCTTTCTCGACTCACACTACTGCGTCTTCCATGTCCAGGCAACTTGCCATGAAAACAATACTTCCTGCACGCACGGAATCATTGAGTTTTCCCTCGTGCTGCCAAGTGCAAACACGCGTTCGATCGTCACAGGCTGGGCTTCGTCGAGGCTTCGTCGACTGGAAGGCCTTCAGGGCTCTAACGGAGAGTCCAAACAAAAACTTACGCAAAACACACTATTTTGTTTCTATCCGGCGAAAAAAAAAAAGTCATATGCGAGCCCCACAACTGCAGTTTGGGTGCCCGCTGCATTGCTCTCCACAGGTTCGCCGGAGTTCGCGCGGAAGGTATCGGCAACAACAATTTCGCATTGTTACCCCTGCCGGTGCGAGGTCTCCCGAATTAAATTTCGGTGCAGTGACCAGAGTCGCAAATTCCACGCAAAATACACCAAACAGCGCCTGCAAAGCACTGTGGTGCGGCAAATAAATTTTCCCATGTATCAATCAATCATCAGGACCAGAAATGTGAAAACCACCGATCCAGGGTGTTCGGAGCGCCAGTCAAGTTCTCGAGAATACATGCTGGCTTCGCCTCAGGGTAGATGAGACTATTTATGCAGGCACCGTCCAGATGGAAGGCATGTGGCAAATTTCTTTCTGACACACACACACACACACACACACACGGACCGTATAGAAGCTGCGACATTGGCGGTGAACAGTCGAAATGCTCAGTCGAATCAACAGTTACCTGTTACCACATGATCTCTATCGTTTTGAGGACTCTAGCACCCTTCGCGTCCATCCGAAGTGACAGGACCGGAGCAACGACACGGTGCAATATGTCGGCGCACCAGCCAATCCATCCATATCCATTAACGTGTGCTTGTGTAACTGTAGTGTGATTGCCCTTTCTTTCTTTTTTCTCTTCTCGGAGTTCGGCCAAATGACCAGCCAGCACCATGCAAATGCCGCAGTTGCCGACAAGGCTGCCACCGTCGCTAAGTCCGTCCTCAACTCCCGCACATCCAAGTATCTGCGAGACGGCGGTCAGCCGCAGCATTCTTCAAAGGTGTTTACTCTCCGTGAACCCACTCTGTTGCGTTGCACAGTCTTGACTTGCCCCGTTCCAGAGCATCCTCGACATCAAGGCCCGCAGCCAGCACAAGCGCCTCGAGGCGAAATACGCAGATGCTGCAAAGCGCGCCGCGCAGTCCGAGCTGCTGCTCGCCGATGCCCCCGGATACATCGAGGCCGAAGGCATGGAGAGGACCTACAAGTTTACCCAGAAATTGATTGTTGAAAACGTGGACGCGAACACCCAGCAAAAGGCCTTCGATCTTAAGCTTCCGGAATTTGGTCCATATGCTGTCGATTACACTCGAAACGGAAGGCACCTACTGATTGGCGGGCGCAAAGGCCACGTTGCCACATTCGACTGGGTCCAAAAGATTCTCGGCACCGAACTCCATCTGAACGAAACTGTGCGCGATGTCCAATGGCTGCACAACGAAACCATGTTCGCAGTTGCTCAAAAGCAATACACTTACATATACGACAAGGACGGTGCAGAAGTGCACTGTTTGCGAAAATTTGTCGAAGTCAACAGACTTGAATTCTTACCGTATCACTTTTTGCTGTGTGGTATTGTATGTATCAGTACCTTTTTGATGATAGTCTTTGAATGGTCTTCGATCAGGGGAAAAATGGGTTTTTGAAATATCAGGATACTTCTACGGGGAAACTTGTTGCAGAGCATCGAACGCGCCTCGGCGATTGTAACACTATGACTCAAAATCCATACAATGCAGTAATCAATCTTGGACATTCGAACGGTTCGAAAACCTGCCACTTGCTTGAAATTTATTGGTAACATTTTTTCGCCCAGGCACTGTCACAATGTGGAGTCCGAGTATGAATGAACCATTAGTGAAAATACTCTGTCACAAAGGTCCGGTAAAAGGAGTTGCTGTTGACCGCGGCGGATATTATATGGCGACAAGCGGTCTCGATGGTCAATTAAAAATATGGGACGTTCGATCGTACAAATGCGTGCACGAGTACTATACACCGACCCCTGCATCCGAACTTTCAATAAGTCAGCTCGGAATTCTTGCGGTTGGGTATGGCCCAAATGTCACGGTGACTTCATGTTCTTCTGGCTTATTTGGGTACCTGCTTACATGGCTCTGTTTTTCTCTTCTAGTTATGGAAGGATGCATTTAAGACAAAACAAAAGTCGCCATACTTGACGCATCTCATACCGTCCCAGACGGTCAATTCATTGGCATTTTGTCCCTTCGATGATATTCTCGCAGTCGGACACACGCGCGGGGTGGCGTCTCTGATCGTGCCCGGATCGGGAGAGCCAAACTACGACGCGCTGGAAGTGAATCCGTACGAGCAAACAACACAGCAGCGCCGCAGAGCCGAGGTGCGGGGCCTGTTGGACAAGGTGCAGCCGGAGATGATAGCGCTGAATCCAGATTTTGTGGGCACGCTGGATGCTGGTGCTGCGGAGGAGCATGCGGAGGAGAAGCGCGCAGAGTGGGAGGCGAATCATGCGGGGGAGAAGTGGGAGCCTCGGAATCGCGCGCGCGGGAAAAGCTCCGCTATGAAGCGGGTCATGCGAAAACAAAAGAACATTGTGGATCCCAAACGGGTAAGTTTCGTTAACTGTGGTTGTTTTTTTGTGTTTTGTTTTTTTTTCCCCCTGTAACTTTATCTGATTGACCCGCCTTTTTTCTTTCATCAGCTCGAAGTACTAGCGAAACATCGAAAGGGCGTCGAAGAGCGGGAACGCGAACGGAAACGCAAAGCCGGCGGTGCAGACGAAGAGAAAAGGCCATATTCGGCCCTGGATCGCTTTGCCAAAAAGACCAAGAAATAAAGTGCGTTTTTATTCGGAAACGAATCTACAAAACAACTCAGAGGACTGTTGCTTTGGCTGATGTTTGGAAAAGGGACTTTATTCAAACAGCGCGCAGAACTCTTCGTTCTCCCCCATTTCAACAAGACCAGTGACAGGAACTTTTTCGTTCTTGTTCTGCTTGATCACAAAGGCCTTGATCGAGTGTTCATGAGAAGTGTTAAAATACTGGTGGGAGCTCACCTGTCCAAGAAAAATTGAGTTGAGCTTTTTCCATTCCTCGCATTTGCTACCAACCCACACAAACACATGGTAACCTACGTCCAGGAAATACACTCCATCGTTGAACAAATTTGCTTTCGTTACAGTGTCGCGACAACACTCCTTGTATTCTAACTTATGGAGAACACCCAATTCTGTCGCGCGATACAAAACGAGCAGCCTGCATTCGGTACCCGTTTGCTTGCGTGTTGAAAAATAGGAAGCTTTGTCGCGAAACTTCTCTGTATCCTCTCGTGATATTTTTAGTGACGAGGGTGAGCTATCATCGGTTGCGTCAGCTTCCTCTTCCTCCCTGCTGGTCTCCCATTCGCAGAGTTTTTGCTCCGAAACGGTCAAAGGATTGGGTAGCATCCCAGTTTTGACGCCAAGCAAGATCCAAAACTTGTTGACAACGACGTCGGAGCTGTCTGTTGAAAGTTGTTCGCGTCCTTTAACAGTGTCGTTTCTTTTTCGGGATACGCACCGTAGTATTCGCACTTGCCGAGCCCGCACTGCATCGCGAGTTCACGGGCCCACTCCGCTCCAACGCTGCGCTCGATATCTGTGTCGCATACATCGTCGTCGAGGTCGACTCCGCCGGCATCCAGACCGGTCCAAGACGCCACACGCTTCGGAGCGGACGCGTTGGGGACACCGAGAGCACCACCGGTGGACGCATTCTCGAGGTAATCCGCCGTCTTTTCGACTGCCAACGACGACACGGCGGCAGTCAGCGCCGCACCGCCGCGTGGCGCCTGTGCCAACTGTGTTGCGTGCGGGGCGATAAGCCAAACGGCGGCCGGCGCGGCCGCCGTGTCCTCTGCGGCCGCCACATACACGTACACGCCGTGCGCGTCGGGCGCCGCCGTGCCGAACGACGGCCACAGCCGCCACGCGCCCGTGGGCATGCCGGCGTCGCGGCGCGCGGCCGGGTGCGTGTCGGGCACGCGCGTGGCCGACGGCGGTTTGCTGCCGTCGTCATTCTCGCCCGCCGGCTCCACCGCCGACTGGAACGCCCGGTGCAGCGCAATATGCTCGATCACGACGCTCGTTTTTGGCGTGTTGGCGCATACCGCCGAGGCGCGGTGGACGCGGTAGAGCCGCGGCCGGGAGATCGCCGCGTCCGCGGTATGTCGCGCAGACGCTTGTGTTCGGGCATCGCCGTCGCAGCTGATGTCATTCTCCGGTGCAAATACACTTGTGCTGGCGTCGTCGGACACCGCGAACCGGTGGTTGTCGGTGTACCGAAGCACCCTGAAAATTTCGAGAAACCGGCGACTTTCGAAGTGCTGGTGCTCAATGTGTACTGCGCAGTTCTGAAGGCCGATATCTGGCGACATACAAGAGCTTGATTGATGAGAACCTGCGAACCGCTGGGGACTTACATTCGCGGATTTCGCTTGCTTTACAAAGCGCTTGTCCCGTGTCATCATCGCAGCTTCCTCTTCCAATCCACGCATGTACGTCGGTATATGAAGAACTCCCGCGCTTTCGCGACTATAATCGGACATTTATGCCAGAAAGAGAAGTAGTTTCTCACATTGACAACGACATAGCAGTTTTGCGAGAAAAACCAACCATGTTCGAATTTGTTCAAGGGGCGCAGATTGAACTTGTGGACGATCCAAGTCTTCAATTCTCTGTTCAAAATTCAGCCAGCTTCCAGTGAAACAAATATGATCCATACGCTTTTGTTCCAATGGCGTTACTGAGACGTGAAACAAATTCATGGACCATCACCGCGCGATGCGAATTTTCTCGTTCCACCTGCACCACGCTTGCAACATTTCCAACTTGCTGCGATTGGGATGCGGATTGAATTGGCACCGAAACTGCAACCTCTGTCATGGCTTGAGTGCAATGAAGCTAAAACTTCCAGAAGGCGCTGGAAAATAAAAATAAAATAAAAACCAGAAACTACAGTAGAGTCGCTTTGTTAAAACTTAAATTTCTCTTCCCTTCCGGACGACTTCTTTCCTTTTTCATCTTCCTTTCTTCTCTTCTTGTTCGCCATTTTCCCCGCATGCTCTGCCACCAAATCACTGAAATCTTCACCAGCTGCCTCCTTGCGAGTAGCCCTCATCTTGTCCTCGTATGCACGCTTCACTGCGTCTCCAGATAAACCATCCTCAAGGTCCTCTGGATTCAAGCTCATAGCAACAGGCTTGTCTGTGATCAGGCCTGGAATCATTTTGCGTTTCGCCGATCCAGCTGAAGAGGTTGTGCCTGAAGACGGCGGCGGTGGCGCAAATGTGGCAGAAGCGCCTGCAGCAGACAAGTCGTACGTGTGTTGAGAACCCATGAAACCGCGAATCGCGTTTTCCTTCTGCGGTATGATCTTGTATAACTCCTTCGGGCCATCATCCCTGCAAGCATGTGAGCAGAGCCAGAAAAGGACAATCAAACCTTCGAGACTCTTTTCGCAATTCGATGAATTCGGGGGTTTCCAGACCGGAGGGGACACTTGCCAAACCACTTGGAGTAACAAGTCCGGATGCCGGCGGTTCTTCCTGCGCAGCAACTCTCTCCTCCTCCTCCTCCTCTTCAGGCTCGTTTTGCTCTTCTTCAATTTCTTCAGGCTCTTCTTCAGGCTCAAGTTCGCCCCAAAGTGTTCGTTCAATCGGAGCAACATGCTGGAGGACGTTCAAACAAATGTTTCCAACTGTCAGTGATGTTACCTCTTGTGAAACAAAGTTCATGCCACCCAAGGTAGTTTCAGAGCCCATTGTTCCGAAGACATCACCATACAATGGTCGCCCGTACTCATCAACAGGTGGCTTTCCCCATCCTCCGGGCTGATAGCCCCAAACAGCACCTGGGGGGATCGGGCAGTTCAATCCTGGTATTTTCAATCCAGGATACGATGGCGGTGGACCGTATCGCTGCATGTTGATAAGCCAAGGTGGAGCAATCGTTGGATCATCTCCCATTCCAAGCGCTGTCCTAAGCTCTTGCGAAAGGACGCCTGGCTTTTTGAACTTCATTTTCGTTTCGTATTCTTTTCCTTCATAGTACCTTGTTAGGCATTATTGTTGCCACCGAAGGTTGTAAATACTGTCGAAACCACACAACAAGAAGGTGACAACTCACATTTCTCCATGCAAACTAAGCGGAGGTTTTGTTTGCCATCGGAAGAACGCGTCGTGCAATTTTTGGTAATCAATGTCAAGCTTTCCCATTTTCGGTTGAACTCTTTCCCTCTGCTTCGACTTGAGCTTTGCCGAATCTTCCTTGTCCTTAACGGCTTGCCTCAAATCCATAATTCCGGTCTGTTTGATGAAATCTAACAGTTGAAGTGTGAGTTTTTGCAAGTCTATTACGAGTGCTGATCCAAACCAGGCAACTCAAAAGCAGATTTCTCTATCCCTCGTTTCCCTTGAAGATACTTTCTCTTTTGTTGCCAGTGAATTGGAATCGGAACAGAGTTTCTGCAAGATTTCAAATGAACCAGTAACGTCGGATTCGCAGCCGTGATGTCAACCCACTGAACAATAGATCTTACAAAATGAACCAAGACATTCGAATTCGACACAGACCTCAACAACTTCAGGCTTAGGGACGATTTGTTTCAACTGTGCGATGGATAGTCGCTGTTCTAGCTTCTTTTTCTTTTTAGAGGCAATCGCCTTCGCCTCCGCTTCAGCGTCATCTTCCTCGTCCCCAACTGTTTGACTGCTCGCTTTGAAGGCGCTGCTTTCTTCGCCTCCGTCGTTGGTGTTTGTTGCCTCTTCCTGTTTCGCGGTTTTTGCGACAGCCAGCTCCTCGAAGCGCGAAAACACTCCCGATAGCTCCGCAAATGCAGAGTTTCCGTCTATGGGCGGCGGTGGTGCAGGTTCGTACGCAATGGTTATCTCGTCATTTGTCGCACTCTGAAGGTAGATGACAGTCAAGACGACCCAGTTATGATTAATGAGCGGACCTTGCCGGTAGCAGAGCCGGGTTCAGTATTAGCCAGCAGCGTAGCGTGTTTTGGTGCGGCCTTCGCGGGTTTCTTTTTGCGACGGTGGGGGATTTTAGGCGCCCCATCGGCCGGCGCGGATGGCATGGGATTTGGTGTTTGACTACAACAGATTTGTTTTTATTCTGCGAGAGGTTTATCAGCTTGGAGCCAGCGGCGGGGCGGATGCGGATGAGGGCGCGTGGACGAGGGGCGTCTGCTGGGGCTACCAAT
Organism: Entophlyctis luteolus; assembly: GCA_027604725.1. Lineage (NCBI taxonomy): Eukaryota > Fungi > Chytridiomycota > Chytridiomycetes > Chytridiales > Chytriomycetaceae > Entophlyctis > Entophlyctis luteolus. The sequence goes on from JADHYT010000101.1 coordinate 37,638, forward strand.
CACAGCGAGTCCGCCTCGCCGCCCTCCTGGGCGATACGGACCTCCCCATCCTCCTCCACAAAGTCAACTTGCGGATAATCTTTCACGAGCGACTCTGCCAGTGCGCGTGGCATCTCTGTTTTTTGGTGTGAGGCCACGAACGCAGTCCACGCAAACACGTACCCACAAGGATGCCGTTAATGATAGAGTATCTTTCGAGAACCTTTCCTCCGTGTCCCGTAATCTGCGCGGTGACTTGGTCAAACAGCACGGCGGATGTGTCCGCCTTATAAACGACAATGAACCGTCCGAAGCCTGTGCGATTGTCATCACTCGGCAGTGGCGCACAGGCTCTCGACGGGCACAAATACCTGTAGCTGCCGCAGCTGCGACAGCAGCAGCGAAGAGAGCTCCAAGGACGAGGGCAAGAAACGATTTCATGGCGAAAACTTCAAAAAGGTGGCACGGACATCAGCAGCGACACCTGAGCATTACTGTCTGAGCATTACTCAGCGCCGATCAGCGTCCATCCGCGCACTGAAACCGACGTCTCTTCCATCAGTGGGACTGAATGGTCATAAAAATAGAATAAAAACAAATTCTAATTGTGGGAAGATTATTTTGGCTACTCGTTGCAAATCGCTGGCGGGTTTGAAACTAGCATCATCGGGGTCACTGGATGCGATTACCATCAGATTTTACAAGGAAAACTAGTCTGTTTCCTTCCCGAGAAAGAAAAGGCTGCATCACAGATTTAACTGTTATTGGGAAAGGGAGCAGACATGTCGCAAAGCATTCAAAGTGCACGCATAGGGCATGGTGACAGGGAGGGGGTAAGTGCCGCTGTGAGTGGGGGCAGTTGAACGCCATCAATTTGATTATTTCCAGCAGAACCGACACCCAGCGACAGCTATCCCCAATGTCGTGCTTCGCCCTCTCCTCAACATCCCTGTGTGGCTCTGGCTTCGCCGGGTTCCCTGTGCTTTTAAACCAGTTCACCAATGAGTCCTCCTTCAACACTCTGATCCAGTCAGCCATCACTCCGGACATCACTACCTTCCAGGATGCCAACCACGGTTGCGCTGCTGCCTCCTCGACTGCTTTGTCTACTGCAGTTGCCGCAATGCGGTATCAGGTCTCCTTCAACTGTGTCACCATCGTCGCAAATGCCCTCAAAGCAGGATGTACGTATCTCCACAGTGGAAACCTTCTTTTGATTTACACATGCACCTTTGCAGGCTCTCCTCCATCGGGGACTGATCTTGGCCATGTCGTTCTCTGTGGGAACCTGTGCTCTATTGTAAGTGAAATTCTTCGCCTCAAATGAAAATTTTCCAATGAGTTTTGTTAGGCCATCACCACATACCAGAACGTGTACGCAACACAAGGCTGTACTTCGACTTCCTATATATCGGATAAGTTGCTTTCGAGGTCATTTCCTTTTTTTATTTTTATTTATTCATTTTGCTCATAATTTGTTGTTGACAGGCAATACGCGTGTGGAAATATGACAGACTCCCTTTCCGTAAATAGCGACCAAACTTGTCTTCTAGGTGTTTCTCCGGAGTTGAACCAGTGCGGTTTTGTTTCTGCGGCCGCTTCAACCACATATTGTACTGCGAACCAGACCGATCAATGCTGCTCGTTTCCTTCTGGTGTTCAATACGCAGTTCTGAACCAAACATCTGGTCAATATGTTGTTACGTCATCCTCTGGTTCTAGTGGTCCGTCTGCTGCCCTTATCGGTGGTGTCGTTGGCGGCGTTGTTGCTGTTGTCGCGATAGCAGTTATTGCCTTCGTCGTTTACAGGAGAAAGAAAGGCAAGGCATCTGGAGAAAAGGCAAAATTCGACAATGCAGCAATGTACCAGCAGAACATGAGCTCTTACCGGCCTGGACCGGCTTATCCGACGCAGCATCAACAGCAGTTCCATTCTCCGGGGAGACCAATGCCACCATCTGAAGTGAACTACCTGCCGCAAACGCAACAGATGCAGATACCTCAAGTGCAACCTTACATGAGTGTAGTTGCTCCGTTGGCTGCTCCTTCAACTGTCGGTCCGAAGGTTGGGAGCAGTCCCGTCAAATCCAGCAATGAGATCATGCGTGTTATTCATCCATACGAAGCTTTGCTGCAGGACGAGCTTGATCTTGTTGAAGGTGGCGATATCATTTTGGTGAAAAAGTTCGACGACGGGTGAGTTAGTTACTTGTTCGTTTATTTGTAATATATGTTCCCAGTTGGGCACAAGGAATCAATCCGCTTACAGGAAAGCAAGGGGCGTTTCCGTTGGTGTGTGTTGTTCCTGTGGCAGAGTACAACTCCCAGAAAGCTGCAGACCAAAAGAAACAAGCAAGGGATTCACGTATCTCCAAGAGAATGAGCAGCATGGTCGGATCTTCTATCCCAGTGAACAAGAAAGCATCAATGGCTGCGTCGTATGTGTCTACTGCGATATCATCTGTCACGGATTTTTCCACATCCGACAAGATGAGAAATACTTTAAGAGTATTGTTTCCTTACCAAGCGCAGCAAGATGATGAACTTGATTTGGCTGTAGGTAGTGATATAATTTTACTCAAGTCGTTTGATGGTTAGTTTTTTGTACTTTTGTTGGTCTTTTAACCCTTCCCACACCAGACGGCTGGGCGCTTGGGATGCAACCGCTTACGGGACAGAAAGGCGCTTTCCCGCTTGCGTGTGTAGACCAAGGAAACATAGATAACCGAATCAGTAACCGTGCCAGCAGTTTGATGTCATGGCAAGAATGATTTTAACATGTATGCGCTGTGCTTGCCTTGAAATTAGAAGATTACTTGCAACTTTTTTTACTTGTTTCGGTTGGGTTCTTTTTCTCTTACTAGCGAACTACTAGCAGTTCATCGATATAACTCCATTGATACATGTAGTGTCCATCATTATTGTGAGAAGATGCTTTGCGATGTGCACGTTTTTAGAGGATCCATAGCCTGTCAAATGCATTCAACGCATGACAGTGAGCAGATTCAGCGCGTTGATTAGACGGGCTCACAGATTAACGCACATACACAGACAAATACACACACACGGTTGCTCGTGTTTTCAGTATACAGCAAAGAGTCTGGGAAAATAAGTATTGAACTCCCAGAGACACGCAGAGGACTGCGGTTCAATGAAAAGCAAAATCGCAAGTCACAAAATCTCCCATTCGCATTCGTCATCCACCAGATGCTCCCACTCGCATTCTTCTCCGCCAGTTGTAGCCGCATCTTCATCCATCGCCAATCCGCATGCTTTGCGTTCAATTTTACTGGGTTCAAGCGGCTCGCTTGGCAATTTCGTTGGCCCTTCTACGTGATTCCAGCGCAAAACTGAGGACAGAGTGGTGGAAACATCGCATATTGTACTTCCTGTCGTATAAGACGCCTCTCCAAATGCAGTCAACACTTCACGCATCGCCACGGCATGCTCTGATATCCTTGTGACGAGTGCAGATAGGTCGCGATCGTCCCAGGTCTTAAATTCCCCGGACACTGGCGGAAGCGGCCCGTGCCGAGGAGGAGGGTAAGTTTGTGAAGGCAACTTGCTGCACTCCGAGGGAGTTTTTGCTGGGTCGTGGGTTCCTGGCGGGTTTGCCCAATCGAATGCGCGACTGTGGTGTCTGTGTCTTCTGGAAAGCTCAGACTGACAGAGGCTGGAGCAAACGAGCAATGCACCGACCGTGTGCGGACCGATGAACGAGGCGGCTGGGGAGTGGCGGCCGTGGACAGTGGCAACTGGGGCTTCGGCACTGCTAGGCACGCGCACGCGACCGTTGGGGACCGCGGGGCGTCATACACTGCGGCGTCGAGCGCGCGGTGGTTGGCACACGCAGACGGTCTCTGGTGGGGCGCGGGCGTGGCTTGGATCAGCACAGCCGCAGACATTCTGAGATGGCGGTGGCACAGCACCGCCACACTCACCCGTCTCATAACCACAGTCATTCCAGCACTTCTGAGGAGAAAATTGGGAATGGTAATACATTGGCTTCCTTTTATCAGACTGTTCAATCTGATCACAAATGGAAGATGCAACGGTCAGAAACATTTGCAAACCTAAAATACAGAAAAGTTCCATAAGGTTTATTAAACAATCCGTTAAAAGTAAGAATCCAGAGCTTCAGCGACACAGTCCCGCTGCAGCTGCAATTCTCTGAGCTCTGGATACAATTGTATGGTTAACAAAAGGATACTGCTTGCAAGCAATTGCTCGCGTAAAGGCCGCCTCTCGTGGTTCAGTTTTTCCAAGGACATCAAACCTGATTCTGTTTAAAAACAACTCAAAGCGGTTGCAACGTACATATTTGCCGCATTTGATCAAATGTGAGTTGGTCTTCCATTTGGGAAATCACCGAAACCACAGCCCCTGAAATCGCGATCAAAGTCAATGGGAAAGAAAATGATGGCGGAACAACTTCACCTTCTTCAACAGGGCTTTCGCGAAGTGTGGCAACTTCCTCATCTTGTTCACCACCGGTATTATCAGTATCATCTGCATCTACAGACTCAAAAATATCGTCCCAAAAGCCTGCCTCAGATCTCGCCGTGCCCTTCGAATTTTTCGACATGCTGGCATAGAGTGGCGGAGACATAGGCCGGACAAAGCTGTCTGGTATAAGCAAGTCGAAAACGCTACTCTTGTCGTCAAAAACTTCGTGCTGGTAATCTATGTTGCCAAATTCGGAATTCTCTGAAGATTGCACAAACGATAATGACGATCGCCGTTTTGGCTCTGCCGCAACCGGTGCAAGCATGCGGCAATCCGTCATCTTTTCCATTTGCGGGCGTCGTGGATTGGACGTCAGTGGTTGGCTCACCGCGACTAGCAAAGATTCACGGTGTTCGGGAAGGCGATTTGCAATTTTTTTCCGCCGTCTTTCTTCGTTTGCGAGCGAACTTTGATTCCCACGCACTACAGCTGACGATTCCATAGAAGTGGCATGGGTGTTGCTGGACGAAGGCTCCGCACCAACTTGCAGCACTTCGGGGTCGATCAACGTTCCGGCAGTTAATGGCGTCCGCTTTTCGCTGCTCCAAGATCGCTGACTAAGCTTTAATTTTTCCCCAGCGGAATTGAGAGGAAAAGAACCATTGGACAACCGCTTGCTGGGTTCGACTATTTCCGGTAGGCGCACGATCAGCACTGGTATCCGTGATTTTTTCGCTTTGTGCTGCAACCCGACTCGAGATGTCAAACTTTCCAGAGACTTCGGAATTCCAGTCATCTCTTGAATCGCGTGTCGGCCGGGCATTGCTGACTTTTCGAAATATATGGGAGCGTCGGAGGGCTTGAACTTTCCTTTCATGACAGTCTCACGATTTGACGTATAGTAGCTTGAACCTTTCGACACAGATTTAACAAGAGGAATCGTTGGAACAAGGCGCGGCAGGGGTTTTCCCGTGTTCGCACTCGCATTCACTGATAAAATATTTGGCAACAGTTCCGTCCCTAGCGTCTGAGGCAATGGCTTGTTTGTGTTGATTGCAGTGGTTTTGCCGGCAATACTGGAGAAAGATCTTTTCATTGAGGCCAATGCAAAGTGTTCCCTCTCAATTGTGGGTAAGGGTTTCCTTGTCTTGGGAGACTTCTCTTTAGTCACAAAGGTCCCATATTTTTCAGTGAAGATTGGTAGTGGTTTATCAAAATTCGTATCAGTGCCTGGGGAGTGGTCAATAGATCGTCTGGGAATGACAGAATTCAAAAGTGTGGATAGTCCATCCGAAAATGACCGTTTTCTTGAAGAAGGAACCAGTTTTCTTGTGCTCTTCCATGTGGACATTGAATCGAGCGATTGACGAGTCTGGGACAGCGTCGGGGACAGCGACATATCGCGGCTATCTCCAAATCTTGCAGCTCCGAAGACCGAATTATCTTCCGATCCGGTTACCCGCGGGCTTCCCATTTTACGCTGCTGAGCAGCCTTATCAATGTTGCCTCGGAGAATAGTCAGGCTGGGAGGTAGGGGCTTTTCGGCATTAATTAGCGGTGGTGAGGGAGTCGACGAAAAACCCTTTGAATTCCGCGGAACTGCGGTGCCTGTTCTAGTAGAAGAAGACCTAGTAGCAGGCAGTGGTTTAGTGGTGGATTTTATCACGTTTTGCGCTGGGCGCTTGGACAGCGGTGTTGGTGGTGTTGGTGCTGGTGGCTGAAACTTGCCGGCGGCCGGGCGACGCGCACTAGAACGCGACAGGGAACGCGCGATGCCCGTGGCAGCCTTGGTTACCACCCGGGATACCGCTGCGACGGCTGCACCGCGGGCGGCGGCGGTTTCGCGGCGTGGAGGTATTGGATGCGGAACCTCCCCAGTCACTCGCCGCAGTGGGGCAGAAGGAAAGGACGCGCCACGCGCCGTTGGCAGAACTGCTTTGGCAGATGTTGGCAGAGGAGCCGCCAGGGTTTGGCGTGCGGTGCGGATGCGGGGCTTGGCCGTTGGGGCAGCGGCCCACGGCGGAGTCTGAATGTGCTTGTCGGACGGGAGGTCGACCTGGATGGCGGTTCAGCGAAGGCAGCTGGGGGCGGTGAATTCAGTTCACCGAGAAGGTCGCGCGTGTGAAGAGGCGCGAGCGGTGCCGCTGCAGGACGACGCTGGCAGGCGGGCTCGGCACCGTGTACAGCGACTGGTGCGACCGGCGCTGCGGCGACGGCAGAGACGACGGCGCTGCTGTCGACGGCAGCGATAGCGACAGCGACGACGGCGACGACGGCGATGACGCGGCCGATGACAGTGTGTGCATGCGCGTGTCAGGGAAGTTGGGCGGGTTAACGATTGGATTTGTCATCGCCGCATAACGTTTGGTCGATTTTTGTTGGCAAGGAGCGAATACTCCGCTGCAATTTCTCTTTCATCGAAACTCAGGCTTTTCTGGCCAGCGGCTGCGAAAGCTGTCTACTTTTCTTCTTCCAGGCCAAACAACAAAAAGCACTAAATATTTTTTTTATTGTACATTTTATCACTGAAATCATCTACAAATTTTCCACGCTGCTTTCATACTTGACTCTCAGAAATATTTTTGCGGGCGGCGCCAGTCCTGTGCCATCCGAACCCTCCGCTGCTGATGTATCAACGGGCCATTGCAGCACTTCTACACCCACATCCCACCATCTGTCCCGCCGTCCGCTGTCCACAAAATCTGCCACAACGACTTCGGCGTACCCCTTCAAAACTTCTCCAACAGCACCACTTCTAGCAAAATATCGATTGCGAACCTCTACAAGCAGCCGTGCGTCACGAGGGCGACGTACCGCCCAAACAAATTGTGCGTCAAACACGGGATCAGAACCTCGGACGACGGCTGTGGAAACTGGCCGATGAGGCAAACTCATGCGCCAAGTACGAAGACCTGCTGGTGGTGGACGTATGGGCGACGCCTGTAAAGTTGCCGATCTGTCATTCTCGCCATCGTTTTCATCGTCTTCTTGTTCACCGTTGGAATAGCTTGAAAGCAGTCTGCCAAACCATGAATTTGCAATTGCATCTCCTGCTTTCACTGCGTTGCCCCTGAGAAGGTGCATATCTCCCAAATCAACTTCTTGGGACCGTACAACATTTCGCGGCTCAAATAAAGTATCCAGAAACTTCAATACGCAGTGCACATTGAGAGAATTTTCAGTCGGAATCCATCGTCGCCCATTTCTAATGCAGGCAATATTCTCACAACGCACTACTGTCACTCGAAACACTGCAACAGGGAATATTTTGTTGAAGCGAGGAACTGGCGCTGGACAATCTGTTGTCAGCATCTTAACACGCACATCGTTTTGCACGGTGATGATGCCACAAGCAATGGATGCATTTTCAATGCGCACCACCACGTCTCTCCTACCTGCAGCGACAGCCAGCACCCATCTTCCCCGCGTGATGCCGCCCACACGCATTGAGCAGTTCCGCACGTAAGTTGGCATCATGACTTGTGCCGAAGGTGGTGTTTCCGAGTTATGAAGACGATGCTTACGGTTCTCCTCAACACGGTGCAGGGTCAAACAAACTTGCGGCAGGCCACCGGACTCTGAACTTGAGCCGCCGCTGCCTCCAGCCCACAACGTCATTGACGATGCAGTTTTCGGATTTCTGCCAAGTTCACTCATTGAAACGTCTGTGTGTCGCCTCATCAATGTTATCAGAAGTGTGACTTCGCGGTGGCTTTCTACTTGAAGCAGCAGCTGAAGAGCTTCCGCAAAATCCGACTTCGAAATTGGTGGTGTGGAACGTGGTGGTGGGTATTCTGGCTTGGACTGGAGACAATGAGTATATTGCCATCTGCCGTTACTTGGCGCATGCTGGTAGAATCGAGGAAGTGCAGAAACTGACACTGAAGAGAAATGCTTCAAGAAGTCCTTTGCATGTTCGATATTCAGTGACATTAATTTGACTGGCAGACTTACATTGAAGCTCATAAAAAAAGTGCGCCCGTCGTCATTTTTGCAGACAAGTCCAACGCGTGCCAATTCTCGTTTAGGAACAACCTGCCACTCTTCGCTCCACACCGTGCATTCATTTGTGATGGGTGTCCACGGATTCCTCATTTTCACGACATCCACTTTTCTACGGCGCATATTTGACATTCGAATGCTCACGCGCTTCACAGTTATTATTGCACAGTCCCCAACAAGCATGGATTCCGAATCCCGAGCTGGAGCGCAACTTATCAGAGACTGCTTTGCCAATTCACACCGTAAAAAGTCGAACAATTCCGAAGAATTGTTTTTGCCTTGAAAATCAGCAATCGAAATCATTTCTGGGGCCGAGCCGGTTAAATCCATGAACGCACTGAATATGGAAATCAAATTGAGCCACAGTACAAGCAGCTGGCTTACTCATTAAAGCAGCTATTCTCCATAGCTTCGTAAGAGCCAAAGAAGAGCTTCGCATAAGCTTTCTCCAAGAGTGATAATCCGAACTCGGATGTGTCTGATTTTACGAGAATGAACACAGCGGATAACCTTTGCGGAAAAAGACAAAAAAAAAAAACTCAACTGGAGGAGCGAGCATATACTAATTCACCACTACTGCGCTGACATGGCAGGTAGTCGTCGACAACGACCTCTGTCCATTGGCCGAATAGGAAAAATCGAAATTTAAAAATTCCTTAGAAAAAAATTGGGTCAGGCAATGGGTTGAAATAACCAAGCAGCGGACGAACCGGGATGCAAGTCTGGACTCTTGTGGTATCCGCGGTAGTAGTTTCCGTGGCGCCGTGCCTCGGTGTCGTTCACCCAGTCTTGATCCGGAGCGTCAGGCACCGCAAACGGCAGTATGTTTGGATGTGTCGCCAGCGCTGCAGCGGCAAATGCAGCCCACTTTGCACCGAGCCGTCCCTAGTTTTAAAACCCAAAACATGAAGAAAGGATGAGGCAAAAAGAAACGTACAGGATGTATTTTAGCAGACACTGGCGACGGGGAACCAAAGAGACACGGCTGCGCAGCAAGCTCGCACGCGCGGATCCATACCACATCGCGCATACCTACGGGAAGCTGTTTGCTCGGACTCAGGGACGCATCCGCGGGTGGGAATTCCTGCATGGAAGTTGTTTTAGTGGAAAGCTGACAGCAGTGGTGGAGTAACTGACGGAGTCGACGAAGCGGCGGCGCGCGCGAGACATGGAGGAGAATATGTGTTCATAGTCTATGAAATCGCGTTCTTTAAGTCCTGAATCGGGGTGCACTAACGTACTTTGGTTCCTGTGTTGCGGCCAGTGACCAGGTGTCATAGACAAGAATTTGTGAAGCAGGAATTTGCTATTTCACCACGCACCGTGGCGGAGCCTGGACTTATGCACTCATAGATGACACTTAGGCATTAATCGTGAGGTTGAAGTATCCCACAGTGTCCGTCGTGCAGCTGGATGCATCCGCCCCAGGTTCGACTCAAAAACACGGAAAGATATCTTAACATCCCAAAACATTCAAGGCGTTTCCCCGTTGAATCGACCAATGTCTACCATATTCGATACAACCAATTTATTTTATACAACTAACTCATTATACGCAACTATGGCCCAGAAATAAATCTCTCTTTCTTGTCTGCTATCTTCTTATCAGTATATCGCAAATTCACACACTTGAAACTAGTAGGCAGCACTTCGACACCCGCTCCCAAATGTAGGTATCAAGATAGTTTGCAGACTCGCCTTCGTCACCAGAGAGGTCTCCACGGAGCGAGCCAGACCCCAAACTGGGCATTGTGCGGACGGTTTGAGCAATTTCAGATATCCAGGCAGTAGATAGGGCGTGAGAATAGCAGCAGGCGCGGATGGTAGGCTGCTGAGGCATGGACAGACGGAACATTCGCAACAAAGCTATGTCTCTTGGGGACAGTGGCTCTGGGTCAATGCATGAGCGGTCGTAGTCTCCAGCGCCGTAGGTGGGCATAACAGCGGAGATGGGCTCGGGACTGAAGGACACACGAGAACCGGGGGAAAGGGCGCGCATCAATGCCAGCAGCAATTCTATTCCCGAATAATGCAAAATGACTCGCATTTGTGGTGACTGGATATTTGTAATCACATGGTTATCCCCTCGCTGCTCCGCGTGACCAGGAACCGTTTCATATTCCATTCCGCAATCAGCTCCAGCTATCCCTTACCGTTTTCATAAAGCGGATTGGAACAAGTCCCGCTCGCTCAGTGGTGTTTATTGTTTATACTCCATGACGACGAAACGAAAAGAAAAAGAAAACTTAATGCAACATGGAAGATAGCTCACGACCTGAAAATGCGTAAATGACATGCTGTCTAGACTCCCGGATTGAATGCAAATGAGACTAATGAAATGAACCAGATATAAATGTCACAGTCTACTGTTGCGCGCTGTTCGTCAGAAACGCATTATTTGGTAGCAACACTTCTCCACAGTGTCCCACATGCTCTCGTCAGTTTCCCAGATTTGGTTATCCGAATATTGTCCTGAGCTTAAGGTATTTCTCGCTGATTGGGCAATACTTTCGATCCAGTCTTCGTCGGAAATAGGAGCCGATACTTTCTCCTTGAACTTCGTCGATAAATCAGCAGCAGCAGCAGCTCTATTTGATTTGGCTGCTTGGGTCTGCTGTCGAGGTGCCGGCGGCTGCAACAGTTGATGTTTCCGTTCGTGGCGATGCATAGATAAAGACAGCTTGAACACATAGAGCGCCGCAAGGTCCTTCGATGTCATAGGCTGGATAACGATGCTTTTGCGGTCATAGTCCGTTGCGGCGTGTGTGAATTGCACGGACGAGATCAGCTGCTTGTTGAAGCTGACTCGGCGCTTGTTCAAAGATGAAGGAATACGGTGTGGAGGGGACACGACAGCATCGTTGGGACAGCAAGCAGTGGTGATAAGCCCTGAAGAGCGGGCCATTGTGTTTTGGTTTGAGTGCGGGGTGCGACTGATTGTGCTGCCACAAGCCCCTTTTTGTTTGTTTTCGCCTTCTCGGCTCCAGATTTTTCGCGCCTGTCATTCATTCATTGTGCGGCACTGGAACTATTAAACCAATGAAATGAGATTTCCATCTAGCCGCATAGACACCAATCCTGAGATGCACGCCGTGCCATATTCTTTCTGCGCTGTATTTTGCGTCACTGCCCTCACAAACAAATCTCAAAAAAAATTTTAATGTGTTTAAATTTCCGTGAAACATTATCACTGATGCGGAAAAACACATCTGACATGAATTCACAAGAAAACCAAGAAAGCCGAGAGGCAAAAAAAAAGTATCTGCCATCTTTCAACTTATGTTGGTGCCGTTCAGAATCAGCCAAATAGCACAGACATTTCAATTCATCGTAGTAGCAAAAACAGTTCTAGATTGACGTTAAAAATTTTTGTTCAAAGGGTGGCGTTGTACTCAGAGAAATCTCTGATTTTGCTTCGTTTTGATGTTTGTTGAAGGTGAGGAAGCACAATTGAAAATTTTTTGAACTCTAAAAAATAACGTTGTCGAACCTAAGTTCAAAAAAAAACAAAAAGCGCCGAAACTGAATAAGCACGGGAATCGAACTTCGGTTAAATGTTTTTATTCAGAAGCACTCAGCGATTTCATCAAATGTAGAGACCTGTTAAAAACAGGCAATCGGATATAAACTAATTGATTCAAAATACATTCAGGAGTTCCCTCGTTCTTCCTGTACAAAACTTTTTCCTTCGCCTTTTTGAAATCTTTTCCAATCACTTTCATTCTCCTTTCCCTTAGAGCCAATAATCCAGCTTCAGTGCAAATCGCTTTCATGTCGGCACCGCTCAAATCATCCTTTGCCATTACGAAATCATCAATATTCACATCATCGCCAAGTGTCATTCTGTTTGTGTGGATGTTGAATATGCGACGTTTTGTCTTCCAGTCGGGCATTGGAAACTCGATCTTGCGGTCGATTCGCTAAGGGCGAATCAGAGCAGGATCCAAGGTCTTTATACGATTTGTTGCCATAATAACTTTGACATCCCTACGAGAATGAAAGCCATCTAGTTGGTTCAGAAGCTCAAGCATTGTGCGTTGGATCTCGCGCTCTCCTCCCGAATTCGAGTCGTACCTACGTGCTTGTGTAAGAATTATGAAAATGTTGCTAAGTTTCCGACTGCATCAATTTCATCAATAAACACGATACTTGGCGCATTTTCTTCTGCCACACTCTCAATAGTTCCCGCACCAGTTTTTGTCCTTCTCCCAAATATTTTTGGATAAGTTCTGTTGATTGAAGTTGCGTACTTTGTGATGAAGAAGGACGGAGCAGCCTGGCTCCAAAAGATCCCTATCGACAAAGGACATAATGCTAACGTAGTATTCCGTGCCCGAATTCATGCTCACGATCGCATGATCGTCGTCAATAATTTTGCCACTTCTTCTGCTGCTTCTTCTGAGTGCCGCGTCAGCCACATATAGACGCCTCTTTGGAGACACACAGACACCTTGTCCTTGTTATCGCCTGCACCTCCACCACCCGAAGGACCGCTCTGGTTAGCGCCCTGCGTATGCAACAGAGGGTCAGGTGCAGGACTCGAACGGAGAGCGCACCCTCCTGGCGATGAACTGAATAATCTAATGCCTTCGATATTCATAGTTAAGCAAAAGTTTCTCACTTGAAATACCTGCCACGCAGCAGGTCAAGCTTCCCAGGAACAACAAACTTTAATGCACTTTTGGTGTTTCATATACCCTCAATCTCTCACTGTGATCAATTTACTGCTTAGCGGTTAAGACATACACTGAGAGATGTCTACTTTGATCTTTTCCGAAGATATAACTTTATTCGCCAGGAGTCAATGAAAGTATCCAGATTCAAATTACAGTCAACTGCTCTGCTTTCACTTCCATTGTTCCACTTTCTACGACTTGCTCTGCTGTCTCGAGTTCAACTGTGGTTTCATTCCCATCAATCGCCTTTTTCTCAGCTTCATAAGCGAGACAGGCGGGACATGTGATAAAGTAAGCCTGATTCACGGGCCCGTAACCAAGTTCCACTAACTGAGGCATTGACTCGCCAATTTCCGTGATATCATCGTCGACTGGGAGGCAATCCTCGCAATACGCGTTCGCACACGTGCCACAACGGAAGAGAAGTCCTCCAGCATCTTGGGTCTTACGCTCGCAAATACAGCAGTAGTGCTGTGGACAAAAATAAAGAACTTGGCGCTCCAATGCGCGCAAGCTCTGGCGGACCCTTTAGATTGCGAATTCCCGCAACTCACTTACCGATCCAACACATTTCGGATGAACCACTCGCGGACAGCCCGAACATAACACAACGTGTCCAGGCTCATCGCAAACTATGCATGCCTGGAAATAATGGGCATAATTTTTAGCAAAACTGGGAGTAAGCGACGTACCTCTTGATGCTCAAATCCTTTTCTAGATTTTCCATTTTCACTTGATCCTTTGGTTTCGTTCAAACTTGGCTTGGCAGTCTGGGCGGTTCGAGCAGCAATTGTAGTCAAAACTGGTGCCGCCTCCCATTGCTCACAAGCTTCTAGTTCTTTTAGAACCATATTGTTTCCAACAGCGACTGTCCGCTCAATACGTTGGCGTTTCCCGTCAATGATAAGCTGCTCTTGTTCAGCAAGCCACTCTTGCATTATATCAGCATTGGTGCGGTTGCGTTTCACTCCTTTCTTCGATTTTCCGAAATCTCGGCCTTCAAAGAATCGCGACTTGACAGCTTCCTGTCCAGAAAGAATGTCTGAAGTAGAAGCTCTGGTGCTCGAGGCTTGCTCGGCAATCGCATCGGCATGCGCACGGCTTGATGCAACAATTTCCTCGACAGACGCTGACATGAACGACAGTATTTCGGCCGTATCGGCTTTGCTGGACGAGTCTGTTGTCGTCTCGTCCGTTTTTTCTTCCGCAATTTTCATCCCGTAGCGAAAAATAGTCAATAAATCATCTTTGCTTAGATTGGGCATCGCGTCGTCCCCTCGATCTTCGGAGTTCACTTCTTTCGCTGTGACCTGTCGATTGCTATTAAGGAGCGGTGGAAGAATTCAAGAAATCGAACCACTAAGCTGAGAACAAGCTTCTTCTGCAATCGAGTGAGCATCTGCTCTTCGACAGTGTCTTTGCAAATCAGACGGTACACACACACATTCTTCTTTTGACCAATTCGATGAGCGCGCGCCATCGCTTGAAGATCATTCTGGGGGTTCCAGTCGGAATCAATCATAATGATCGTGTCGGCAGAAGTCAGGTTGATTCCCAAACCTCCAGCTTTCGTGCTGATGAGAAACACCTTATACGCTGATTGAAGTTGTAATTCAACGTAAGTTTTCAAAAGTAGAATAGGAGAACTCACGACTGTTTTCCCGCTGAAAAAGCCTTATATCTAGGTTCCTTCGTGGCCGCGCAGTTTGCCCATCCAGCCTGGCACAAGAAATCCCGCGTAACGCCATGTAATCCGAAACAATGTCTAACATTCGTGTAAACTGAGAAAACAAGAGGACACGATGATTGCTTTCAAACAATTGAGGCAACAGCTTGTCCAGAAACATTAATTTCGACGATGCATCGATAAGATGTTCGCCGGTGGTAAAAGGTTCCGGTTCAGCATTTGGCAAAATATAAGGGTGGTTGCAGATTTTACGGAGTTGGATCAGGAGGTTCATCAGTTTTCGCCAGTCGTTTTGTCGCTGACTCGGCTGTGACTTGGCTGAAAACATTTGTGATAAATCCGATGAGCATGAAACAAGAGAATCTGTGCTTTCAGAATGATTCAGAATTGGTGCGCTTTCATTGGTGTCGTTGGTAACGGAGGCAGAAAAGATTTCCTCTGTTTCAAATCGTAAAGCACCGTCGCAAACATGACTTAAAACCTATTAATCCAGCATCAAGACGCGTGAGCAATTTCTTATACCAAAACCGCTGCATTGGCGCCAGCGGCAAATAAACTGAATTGCATACTTTAAACATCTAGCAACGTGTACAATTCATACTTATTAGCTCTTCCCTGGGTGGAATGCTCAAGTCTACTTCAGTTTTTAGCCTCCTGATCATTACCAGTTCCAATAGCTTCCGCGCACTTTCAATTGCTTGGTGATTATATTTACCCTTTGAAAGGTCAAAAGAATCGGAGAAAAATTTTGCAGTATTTTGGGTAAAAACCGATGGATATAGGTAGTGAAATAGCGCCCAAACTGATGGTACTCGTCAAAACATTTGAAAATTATTGTGAATAAACTCACGCTCTCGCAAATTATTCTGCAGTGGCGTCCCAGTCAAGATGAACCGAAACTGAGACGGAATTCCGAAAACAGCAGCAGACATATTGGCTTTGTCGTTCTTGATCCTGTGACCCTCATCCAGAACCACACATCTCCAACTTCGGCTCACCCGAAACCAGTGTACTTCAGCAACTATCTGCTCGTACGTCGTCAAATAAATATCAAATGCCTCAGCAGCGCAACGCTTTTTGATTGAATTGCGTTCATTTGCTGGGCCATGGAAACGAATAAATCGCATTGAAGGTGCCCATCTTCGAATTTCGGCTTCCCAACTTGATAAAACAGACAACGGGCAAACTATGAGGTACGGTCCACTCAATCCAATGACGTCGCGCATGTAGCACAACAAAGAAATCGTTTGTAGGGTTTTGCCCAGCCCCATCTCATCGCCAAGCATTCCATTCATGCCATTGTCCACAAGGTTCGAGAGGAACTCGAGTCCAACGAGTTGATAATCTTTCAATGTCGCCAAAATGGACGGGGGTGGACAAAAAGGCTTTTTCGCAACGACTACACAAACGTTGGCTATGAAAACAAGACGAGGAAACTTAACTGTCCGCATCAGCCGAAGCGAGACCGCGATTCAACAGAAAGTCGAAGTGGTTATTTTGGTCTGGAGGAAGCAACGGCAGGAATATTGAACGATGTTTCCACAGAAAAGTGTCCCGGCGACGAAGCCATTCGTTGTTTCCATGCAAGGAAATTCCGTCTTCCGCCGCAATTGGCAGATTCATACGCCTTCGCGCGAGTTTTCTTGGTAGAGTAGCAGGCAGTTCTTCGGGGGTGAAGGCAGGGTCGAGGTCGTCGCGAAGGCAACCGCTGCTTGCCGCAGTTTTATCAGCATCGACTTCACTTTCGCTGTCATCGTCTTCGTCAAAATACTTGACAGGCGCGGACCGGCGAGTTGTCCGAGGCTCCGCCATTGGATGTCAGGAAAGAAAACAGAAACTAGAAATGAGAAACATCACCAGTAGACCAGGATATGACGGATCTCGATTTCACACCATATCATTCATCGCGCGAGGGCATGCTAACCCACAAGAACTTAACCATTGTAGAATGATGACTTGTCCGAAATTGTGTTTTTCTCCAATCGGTGACATACCATGAATTCAAAGTACTTCCGTGGAAACAAACAAAGAGTGTGAGATGAAAAACAGAATTTAGAGCTTCCAGAAGCGCCGTCAAGCATTTGACGCTTTTTGGTTCCGGCCGACCGCTTTCTTATTGTATTTCTGATCTTGCCATCGACAGCACTAGCGTGTGTGCGAACAAATATACTGATTCTATTAGTTTCCTGTTTTGGAATTGTATGACCAAGAATTGAAATTTGATTCCAAAAGTTTCACTCAAACAACCAATTTTTCACAGCATCATCTTCTTCAGCAGATGCAGGTGGTGCATTTTGGTAATCTGTAGGCAAAACGGCGGCAATTTTCGATTGGCACAGTTCCTGCCATCGATCATCAATCACTTTAACGACGGCTTCAAACAACAACCGATTGCCTTCAGCGTTCATATGCCTGAAATCAGAAAAAAATTCGCCCAGCTGAACAGAAGCATTGAATTTCCCAAAATCATAATTCTGCTGCTTTAGAAAAACTTCATTCCAAGTATCGAGAGAAGCTAAACCAGGTCCAACAATCGTCTGCAGCTCCTTGACGGTTGCAAGACACGCATCACGATATAGTTTTGCATTCGCTATAGTTGCGTATACTTTCGTGTTTTCAGGTGTTTGTTCGCCATCGTAAATTATGGAAACACTCATAGGTGGTGGTGAAATTACCAGGATTTTGGCTGTTGGCGAAAACTTGTTCAATTGCAAAACGAGTTTTCGCAGATTTGACGCATATTTATCGAGAGGAACATGTTTGTTACTGGGGGGATTCACGTAGTCGTTTGTGCCGATGAGTAAGGTGAACATTTTTACTTCTGACGGGTTGCGTGTGATGCCTATCAGCATAGGTTCGAGCGCGAGGCTTAGCCAGTACGAGTTATAAGATGCAAATCCGCGGACGACTACATCAACCTTTCGGGAATAGTGCGCCATGAGCCGCGTGCACCAACCGCCAGGCTGCGACAACCCAAACTCGGTGAGAGAGTCGCCGAGGAGGACAAACTTCGGGTAGCCCGCCGCATGGTGGGCGACAGCAAATGGCGCAGGGGGCGCAGGAGAGGTCTGAGTGCGCGCGTATGCAAAGGCAAGCACAAGCAGCGCACACGCCGCAGCGGCGGTGGCAGAGGCCGCGGGCACGCGGAATTGCAGAATTGACATCGCGACAAACGAAACATCCGAGCCGAGTGGCGTCTCGCAGTTTCCGCCCGTGTCGTGTCTCGTTCTGCTGCTGCTTGTGCTGCCGCCGCTGCTGCTGAATGAGCCCAGCGAAGCGCAGAAGAGCCAATCCGCAACCGCCCGTGTCTGAGTCTCTTCCCAACACCTCCCAGCAAAACACTGCCCAACGAGCCAGCAGCAAGGACAAGGAACCCGAGCTATCCCTGTGCGTAGTGCGGCGCTGCTATTTCCCCGTTCCTTGCGCCTCTGCCTTAGATTCTCACTTGCTTTCACAGTCCGCGTCGTTCTTTACGCATCGCAAGACATTCGTCACAGCCGCTGCAAAACTCGTTTCTCGCGCAATCCTCTTCGTTCTCGGCATCCACATCGGCCACCTCGCCAACTGCAGGAAGCTCTGTCTCAAAAATGGGCCTGAAGTCAAGATCAAAGAAAACCGACCTCGCCACCAATGATCTTCCTTTCAAAAAGGAAGACTCGACCCCATCGGCAAAACCAAACCAAAAATCAAGAAAAGAGGCAAACAAGCGGGCAGACATGTCAACTGATATTGCAAACAGCAGCGATGACGATGATGATGACGACAATGACGATGACATTGAACACGGTCATGACCGAAACAGTGGAGACCAATCAGACCCCAGTGAAATGAAGGATTTTATGGCTGCACTGGCAGCTGTTGCTGGAAGTCGGGGCGATACATCGCGATCATCTCTTTTTGGAGCAATGTTTGGTGGTCCGTCGAAATCCCGGACGATTGTGCCATCTTCCACAACCACATCTACTGGCAAATACTCGGAAATTTTGAACCAACTCCGAAACTCGAAAGACAAGACGATGCAGTCATTTGCCCTCCAAGAGCTTTCAGAAATTTTGAGTGTGGCAACGGGTTTGTGTTCTTTGCTTGATTTAAACGTTAATTAACCCTTTTGCAGAGGACATGTTTGTCGGTTACGGCCCATCTCGCTTGTCGGGCTTTAACACGCGCGAATATGTTGAGTGTCTTCTGGGCCTCCTGACTCTTCAGTCATCCGAAAGGGATCTGAACGACGCGCAATTTTTTATGGAGGATTACTTTTTTGATAATCCTGGAGATGGTGCCATGGACAGCGAAATCATGCTACTTGCTTGCCGTTGTTTATCCAACTTACTGGAGGCGAATCCTAGTGCCAATTCTGTGTTTGTTCAATGCTCTGGTGTGAAAATAATGGTTGAAAAGTTGAGGCGGATTGAATACATAGAACTGGCTGAACAGGTATTAGCAGTACTGGAGAAAATGTGAGAACGATCGTTTTGATAATATGCTGAAATCTTCTCAGCTGCATCGATCATCCTTTCGCTGTAGTAAAAGAAAACGGGCTTTTGGCCTGCCTGCAGTATTTGGATTTTTTCGGTTTGCATGCTCAAAGACAGGCAATCGGAATTGTTGCGAAAAGCTGCAATGGGTTGGGCTCGTTTGTTGCAGGTGAGCAGAAAATGGGAGTTTCTCATGTAACACAGTGACAGACTCAGAGAGAACGCGCGATACATTTTCTAAAATCCAAGAAATCATACCGATTCTTGAAAGCGTCTTGACGAGCAATGGAGATTCCCGATTAATCGATAATTGTGTTTCCACGATTGATTCTATCGTCACATGGACCCATTCAGACCCTGTTTCTCTTGAGGCTGTTGCGGGACCCAGCCTGCTGACTGCGATTGTGTCCGTATTAAAACCGGCAGCTGTTTCCGTAGGGAATAGGTATGGAGTCTCTGTGAATGGAAGCAACAGCGCTGGTGGCACCCCTTTGATGTCCCTTCCAACGACTGCCGGAGCCCCTGGCACCGTAAACTCAGCCATGTTCACTCGTCTCATCCGAATTCTTGTCACCGTTTGCAAAGGAAGCTCGCTGCGCACCAATGAGTTGATTTCAACTAATAATGGCGTTGTCGATGCAATTTGCGGATTTTTGACTGGCGTTGATGATAAAGCTTCGTCCTCTTCATCGGAGAATGAAATTGGACAAACTCGTTCGACCTCCTTCAGACCGAATGGGGAGGGTGTCTCAGCAACAGTTACGAATCATCTGATTTCGCGTGGAGCTCCAGACCAAATTGTTCAGGTTCTCGCTCTTGCAAGTCAGCTTTTCCCCCCCCTTTCAAAGTCTGGCATTTGGTGCATGCGACTGGAGGACGACAGAATTTCTCAATCCAGTAGCGATCTAAAATTGAACAAAAAAAGCAAGAAAACAAGTAAATCTGACCGCTACTCTGCGTCAAGTCGCATTCTTCGTTCTTCCACGTCATCAAAAGATCTTGGTCCTTCAAATCCAATACCCGTTCGCCGTGCGACCTCGCCCACTCAACCATGGGCAAGCAAAATCTCGGAAGTGACAAACTCTGCTGTCGTCGGAGACGCAGCTTTGGCTGACTATGCTGAACGGATTCTGCCGATAATGATCGAAGTTTTCTCTACGACTATTCATCCGCAGATTCGACGCTTAAGTCTTGAGTCAATTGCGAAAGCAGTGAACTGTTCTTCTGATGCAGATCGTTTATATGTAGCTCTTATTGGATCTGGTGGAAGTGGATACACAGGATTCGGGCGATTGATGTACGAGCTTCTTGGCATGCGCAAGTCTGCAGAGTTGTCACGTAGTGGTGGAAACTGCGAATCCCTGCTGTACGTAAGCGTCGCTGTGATTTTAACAAAAGTGGTAGTGCAGAAGTGTGGTTCCCGAGTTATTGGTTGGTTTATCAGGGAAGGCATCCTAAGCGAAGTTCGAAAGTGCGTGGAGGACCTCGAGAGCAATGATGAATTACTCAAGACTGCACTTCCAGTAGGCACCAAAAGTGACTTGCAAGGAGAGCGCGAGAATGAAGCAGCTTCTACTTCTGGTAGTGAGATTGTTTCTGAGGCTGCATCTTCGAGTTTCTTGGATGGAGTGAAAATGGCAATTGACCGAATGACCGGGGTCTCAGCATCTGTGCCATCAAGTGACACTGGTCCATCGAAAGAATTGGTTTCTGCACAGGTGGAAGACGTGTTCGGATTAAATGGAGAGAAATTTACGGCAAATGAAGTAAGGCAATGGTTGATGAGCGCCGCAACAGCATTCTTGCAAGAAGTTGGTGAAAGCAAGTCTTTATTGCATATCAGTAGTTCAGCAAACTCATCGTTTGATATCCTTGGAGATATGCAAAAGCAGGTGTTGGCTTTGACGGGAAAAGGGCAGTTCTTTCCCTTGGAAAAAAGCGGCGATCCGTCGGCTGCAGGTTGTACCGATATTCTCAGGTTAGAGAGCCTTTATAGGGTTGCAAGGTATTTTGCTGGTGTCTCATCGGATGGCTATTCTGGTGTGACTGGATTCGAAGTTCTTGAAAGCGGAGTTGTTGACGGTCTACTTGCGTACTTAACTCAGCCAGGAATTGGGGAGACCATTGAAAAGTCAACTGTTTCTGGACTTCCGCCCTTCCAGCCACCTCTTTTGTCCAGGCTTGAGGCGTTCTTGCACGTATTTTTGGACGGCCCTCATCCTTGCAAATCTGACAAATCTCTGTACGTTCCAAATGCTTTCAAGATTCTGGTTTTCCGCCTTCAGGAATGTTTATCACGAGCAGAAGATTTCAAAATGAGAGTTGCCGTTCCTCCTGCTGTAGCATCTGAATCATCCATACTGACCAGCGCAATCAGCGCAATGATTGGTTTAGGAAGTGGGACAAACTTGCGAGATACAGCGAATCCCGCCTTGCAATTATCGCGCCAAGTGCGTATTAGACTTGAGGCGGTTGATGAAAAGGACTGTTCTCCCTCTTATCGTAATTTCGTTGTCAGCATTCATGCCGTTGCGACTTTCAAAAGTTTTGAAGAATATTTGCGGAACAAGGTCGGCGGAATATTTGAAAATCCGACCGCAGGGAACGAAAAGAGCGATCATGTGGAAAGTGAAGAGGAAGGGCATGAAGATGACGACGGAGACAGTGAGGAAAGTGATGACAAATCTGAACAGGAAGATGATGTCGATGAGGAGGTATCGTTGTTGTTCTGGATATCACTTTTGAACATGAGATTCTTTAGATGATCGAACTCAGTGATTTGATGGGTTCGGTAGCTGCCAATCCAAAGCTCAGATCTTCTCATGGGACACCTGTTGATGTGATTCCTCCACCTTCGCCTCACAAAAAGTCTTCGTCAAGGTCTCCAACGCGAGCAGCTTCTCCACTTAAGTCTGGTGCATCTAACGTTCCGAACTTGTCTGGATCTAACCCAAGTCCATCTGCACAAGATGAAGGCGTCGGGGGCATTCCGTCGACTCCCGTAAATAAACTTGCATCGTACGCTGGTGTCGCTTCCAAGAATCGTACTTCAATACGGTTTTCAATCGGTGAAACTATTCTTCCGAGCAGCTCCACAATTTTTGGCGCCATATATAGAAATGAAGTCGAAAAAGGCGAAACTTCAGGCGAAACGATTATGTCGAACATTTGGAACAAAACACACTTGATCAACTTCACAAAAGTTGCTTGTTCGGACAAAGCCGATGTTTTACCGGATGAAGCTTCCAAAAAAATGGAACCTACGGCGAACGACATTGTGAATGTTCCATTTTCAGTACAGCTACCAGATGGCTTGTCACAAGATCCTCTCACAAGTAAATTGTTGTTGCTACTGAGAGTTCTCCATTCCTTGAATACCGAATGGGAGGAAATTTACCATCAAATATCTATGTCTGCAACATCGAAAACAATTTCGATACCTGGAGTAGCAACTGCTGCAGACGGTGCAGGTCCCAGCAACGAACTACAAACGCAACTTCGGGAGTCCTCAGTGTCTGTTATTTCTCCTCTACCAGCTTTCTCATTCGTAAACAATAAGATCACTGCAAAACTCAATCGGCAATTAAACGAGCCTCTGATTGTGGCATCATCTGTATTGCCTCCCTGGTGTCATAGTATCTCCACCGAGTTTTCATTTTTTTTGCCTTTCGAGTCTCGAGTAGTATACCTGGAAAGTGCTGCGTTTGGTTATGCACGAAGTGTTTCGAGATGGAAAAAGACGAGTGGCTCAGACCAATCATCCAATAATTCTAGTAGTCGTCTTCGAGAAAACTCTGCTGAAGCAATTGCGGCGATGATCGCCCGTGTTCCACGACAGAAGGTTCGCATCTCCAGGGTGCGTATTGTTGATTCCATGATCAAAATCATGGATTTATATAGCAAAAATCCGGCCTTGATTGAAGTCGAGTTCTTTGATGAAGTTGGAACTGGGCTTGGACCAACGTTAGAGTTTTATTCATCAGTCTGCAAAGAGATCCGTAGAACTGAAGGAATTTTGCTGCCCGGAAGCAGTTCCATGTCGCTTGGTCCTGCAGCAACTCCAGTGACTATTTGGAGGAATGGAAACGCCTCAGGAGACTATTTGAATCCTGTTGAAGGATTGTTTCCCTCCCCCATGGATCCCAATACCACGAATTCGGAAGAAAACAGGAGAAAGCTGTACCTCTTGGAGTCCATTGGAACTTTTGTTGCGAAGGCTTTGCTAGACTCCCGTGTGGTTGATTTGCCTTTTAGTTCGTTGTTTTTGGATATGGTCGTTAACGATCGACAAATATCTTTCAAATCCGGTGTTACTTCGGCTTTGCATCTGCTTAAGGTTTGTAATCTCATCAATATTAGTAAGCTAATTTTGAGTTCAGCTTATCGACGTCAACTTGCACAATTCGCTGTTGGAAATTTACAAGTTTAGTCAAGCAAAATCGTCGATTTCATCGAATCAATCCCTCAGCGAGGAAGAAAAGAGTGATGCGTTGAGATCAGTCACAGTCAAAAATTCTCGAATCGAAGACCTAAGCCTTGATTTCACACTCCCCGGATACCCTACCATTGAATTGATTTCGAACGGGACGAACATACCAATTACACTCGAGAATGTGCAAGAATACATTGAGCGGATTGTTGACTTAACTATAGGATCAGGGATTGCCGCACAATTGAGTGCTTTCAAAGGCGGATTCAACAAAGTGTTTGATATCAAATATCTGAGATGTTTTTCGATGCATGAGTTAGGCCTGCTGCTTGCAGGTAGTTCCGAAGAAGATTGGAGCTATCTAAGTTGAGTTGGCTCATAGATTTAGACTTTTATTTAATATTTACTTCAGCAATTCTGGATTCTATCAAAGCCGATCATGGTTTCACTCGTGATTCAAAAACTGTTCAATTGCTGGTTGAAATGATGTCTTCGTTCAATTTCAACGAACGCCGTGAATTCTTGCTGTTCGTCACTGGCTCTCCGCGGCTGCCAATTGGTGGATTCAATGGCCTGAGTCCGCGTTTGACAGTGGTCAGGAAAAGCGCCGAATTTCCCAGTGCCAATGCTGATTCCTACCTACCATCCGTGATGACTTGCGTGAATTACCTGAAAGTGCCTGAATATTCAGACGAGCAAGTGATGCGTGCGAGGTTCGACGTTGCGATGAAGGAAGGTCAAGGGAGTTTCCATTTATCGTGATGTCAAGAAATGTGCGAAAGAAAAAATTTTTAAAAAATCGCATTGCCTTATTAAAGGAAACGAGTACTTTTACAACGTGTGAGCTCCTTTCAACCGATTCGAATAATTTAGCACAGCGGCATTCATTTGCAAGATCATTCCTTATTGCCGGACTTGTTGAAAGTCCTTCCTGACGACAGACCTCACAGTTTCAAAACACTTGGGGTTTATCTCACTCCATAGAATCACAGCATTTGGCAAAAATTAGGAAATGAAAATCATGTTACTTTGCCACTCTCAGGAAGTCTAAGGATTAACTTGAAAAGCAGCTCGAGAACCTTTTTTTTTTCTTCTGTTTGAGTGACTGAATGAAGGGTGCATAAAGGAAGCCTTGGCAGATTTTTCGCTGTCAAATAACCCGTTGAATTGCAACGACGAAAACGGGTTTTTTTGAAAATCATCGCATTCACTTTTTTTGTAATGGCTGAGATCAAACAAGCGCGAGATATGTGCCAGATTGACTCAATGAAGCGCGAAACATAGATTATGAAGTAGTTGTGGGTCGTTCCTATTTTCGAACTAGACAATTTCCGAAAATACACCAAACCATGAGACAGCGATATCGAGACCAAGCATTTGGGTACCTCGATGGCAACAGCCAGTTAAAGAGATATTCGCCGCGAAATATAGGAGGCAAATTCAATCCTCCGGTAGTTTACCTGTTTTTCGAAGACCTTGACACAGGTATGGTACAGTAATATCTATCAAACTGACCCACACATAGGGAAGTATTACCGAAGAAAAATGCCAGTTCGTGAACTTCTGGATTGCGGTAAGATGAAGTGTTCATCCAGTTCAGCCGATCAGATCGCGAGGGACTTTGTAGAAAAACATGACGTTCTCAAGAATGTCCCTTTTTCCAGAGTATTTTCATTTTTTTTGGCGTTGTTTCACTCTTATACATCTTTCCTATTAGGTTAGAGACGTAATTGCGAAAATTCAAACAAATCTCAATTTGCCGCAGAAAACACCTCAGTCGCTGTTTTCTACTTTGCCATCGCTGCCCGCAAAAGAAACCGATAAAGACTACAATAATTCCCGTAAAACAATTGATGGAAGAATCGACCTTAATAAATTGAGGTGACAAAAAACAATTCGAAAGTGGATTAAACGATTGGGTAGCGACAAAGACCTCATAAAAGTAAAAGAAGAAATGAACAAGGATTTCGAAAAGAACAGGATCACTCCTGACCACCCAGACTTTAAGTATGATGTTCAGGTGCTCTTTTACTGTGTTGGCGACAATTTTTCACGCAGCCACAGGTGGAATTCGGTGTTTCCACAGAAGCTAATGATTGGGACGAGGCATCTGCAGACTCTTTAGAAAGGACCGCCTCTTTAAAAAGGTCAGGCCAATGGAATCTGCAAGGAATGCGAGTCGGCGAATTAGAAACAGACCGCGACGATACTTCTCTAAAGGATGAAATCAGCGAAATTGAAGAAGAAATATCGCAAATTTTGGACAAATCTGGCGAAGCTAGCGGCAAACTGCATTCTGATAAATCGCTTGAAAAGGACGAAGAAAGCTTGAAAGTATCGTCGACAGCATTCTGGTGGATGAAAGAAAACAAAGAGAGTGATGTGAAGCCAACTGCAAGTATTTCTAGAGAAGTCGCAGGGGGAAGCATGTCCGCAGACGTCGAACCCCCTGAAGTTTCTTGTACACCAACTACGGCCGAGCAGCTTCCGCCTTCTATTCTGGTGAACTCTGGCCTGAGCGCTACTCTTGCTGCTCTCCAAAAGTCCCGCGCGCTGTTGGCGGACAATCAAACACATTCTCCAGCTGTTGCAGAACAACCGCTGTCTTCGAGCAAACTCGGGCCGCTTCCCAGCCTTTCCAAAGCTACAACTCATTTGCCACAATTTTTCTCTCGGAATCAGGATCCCAAAACAGCATCTGCTCCGCAGTCAACTGTTCTTGACGTAGATGACCAGATTGACGAAGAAATAGATGCGGAATTTGAAAATTATGATCCAGATGCGGATGGTGGAGCACCAGACTTTTTGGATCTTATCATGCCGCAAAAAGCCAGTGTTGAACAACTACTTCCTTTTTCAAAACCCATAACATCTGATGCGCCCGCGCTCACGGAGATAGTGGTTACAAAATCCGTTCAGGATGTGAAACCGCAACCAACAATGACTGCCGTAACTCTCAAAGCGGAAAATACACCTGAAAATGCACCAGCGAGATCGATAATTCAAGTTGAATCGAAGTCTTCGCCGAATGCTTCGAATGCTTCGTTCGCGGCCACAACTGACGGAACATTTGAAAGCGAAACGAAAATACAGCGAGAAAAAGTTTCAACCGGAGAAGACGCAAAGTCCATTTTCGAGTCCGATAACCTCAAAATACTTCGGCCGTTTGATTCGCTTGCGTCTGGTCCAAAACATGAAAGCAGTCTTCTTGGTGGTTTACCACCTATTGCTCCTAATACTGGCTCCCAACAGTCGAAAAAAAATGAAAACGAAGAGAATTTCGGAAGTTCGGACATCCCGGAGGAATTTAATTTTGAATTCGAAGGATCCGTGTCTGATTTACTAGAGGACAATGGAGACATTATTGAAAGACCCGAATTTACAAAAGGCGGAAATTCAAACGTAATGCGTGAAATCCTTGGTGCTCGCGATATACTTAAAACTCCAGAAACCAAAGCCAAAATGTCTATTTTGGACAAATTTGCAGAGGGTGCAAAAGAAATTGAATCCCCTTTCACAAACAGAGACGATTCTGATTTCGAAAATTACGGTGCGGGTGATACGGACTCTGAAATTGAAGTAAATGGCAACTCTCTACGAAAGCAGACAAGGAATGTTGCATTTCGGGATGAGGATTCAGAGATAGAGAACCTCTTCAATAATGAAGAAGTCATGCTTGATGTGGATGGGGGCGATGACTTCTTGTACGAAAATGATGAGTTCTGATTGAACTGCATTTGGTTTTCTTTTTCTGTGATTAATTTCCGTGTGAGATCTAAACAGAAAAAGAATAGAGTTGTTTGAAACTGCTGTCTGCTGTATTTCCCTTCAAGATTCAATAAACAAACTAACCTAAACAGAAAAAGAATAGAGTTGTTTGAAACTGCTGTCTGCTGTATTTCCCTTCAAGATTCAATAAAGGGATTTACATGCAGCAGACCCGCTCAAGAAAAAATTTCAGAAAAAACCCGCAGCAAACATTTCCCAGCAGTTCCACTAAATCAAAAGGCAGGGAAACATTCCACAATGTAAAAACCCTTCCTCAAACACTAAAACTGATGTAAGAAATAAAAAGAATGATATAAAATAGAATTCATATTTTCACACTGCAAAACAAGCTCATCCAGAGCAAAACAAAGTCATTGTGACCAATCGCAATCCAAAAACAAACAACAGAAACAAGCAAAACTAGACTAAATTGAGGGCAAACTGACATTATTCAATGGAGAAGATGGATCATCCGTAAAGCAATACTGCCACAATTTTGCGGAATAAAAAGGATAAGAATATGAAAGAAGATCAGTTTCCGACTTTGTGGTGCTGATGTAATAGACTTTTGCGGTCAGTTTTACATCGAAGTCTATCTCAGATCCAGCTTCAATGGAGCTCTTTTTGACACAGTACGAAATGCCGTCGTTAATAGCCAGCTCTAAGATAAACGTCAAATCCGCCTCAACACCGACACCAAGGTTGAACGATCCCTTGAAAAAGCTTAAACATAAGCAAGTCAAAATGTCACTTACAATCGCTGAGTCAACGGTCAAGATAATGATTATTGGAACTTCCAAAACAGCAGTTAAGGCTACATCAGCCGAATAGAATGGAGAGATAGATTGTGTCGTGGATGGAATAGGTCCAGGCACATGAAACTCATTTGATGTGTTCCCTTCGAGGCAGTAGTACGTGGTGCTGTTCGAAAGAGATTGTGTAAAGTTGAACTGCCCACCAAGCGAAACTCCGGCAGAAACAGATGCATCAACAGTAGGCTGAAATGCAAAAGCGAAACCAACGGTCAGAATATCAGGAATGGAGAATCCGAGGTAAGGAATAGCGAAATTAAGATCCAGTAATTGTTCAGTCACGTCCAAGGCACCACCAAACCCGAGAGAGGGATTCAGCGAAAAATTGTACGAGCTCCAAGTCTCGAATCCAAAGACTGTAGTGTACTTGGTACCGTTGAACATGCAAGGTTGCAGCGACGCAGTGAAAAACAAGCAGCCAGATATCTTGAGACCAAGATCGAAAGAAACTTCCGAAGTTGTAAGTCCGAAGAGAATATCCACTTGAGCACTCGTTCCGTCGGAGCTTGTCGTATAAACTGGGATTTTAACCGTTTTATCTATGGTGCCGGTCCAGCTGATGTCCCGCACATTGACCGCACCGGTAGTGTCTGGAGTTACTTGGACAATATCTTTCGTGCTCAGTTGAAACTCGTATCCGATTGTCATGACAGAGTTCAGCACGCGACTTGCAAATACCCATGTCCTGTTATCGGGAGAAATAAACGGGATGCCTTGCAGGACACGCTTTCCACCAAGAATCTTGCCACTGTCTTCATAGGCACAAGATTGAAAGGCAGAGCTGATTAAGACTGTAACGTTGCCCGCCAGTAAGTCGCCGGGAAGTGACAAGGTTGGTTGGCTGAATGCGAAGGCGACAAAATCGCGCTTGAGGCAGGAGACATTCACTATGTTGGGAAGGTTTTCGTCGACGAACACGAACGGCGTGGAGGGATGCGTGAAAGTGAGGAAGCCTAGGTGCGCGTCTGTTTCGATACCTACCTGGTGCTGTGTCGACTGATAGTATCCCAGTGTCTGCTTGGCAGAGATTGCCAGCGACGCAGGCACACTGGTGAAAGCTGCTGCGGAACGATCAGTCCAAGAAATGCTGCATGCTTGTTAACGACCATAGGCGCAGGGGCAGGTGGCGCACACAGCGGCTACCACAGCGGCAAGGAACATGAACTGGAGAAACAAAGAATGAATCCACGGGGCCATTAAGGTCTCACAGATTGATCTGTTTTTCCGCGTGCCCAGAAAATTTTGTTAAGCTGACATTGCACGTGGCCTCCATGTTGCAGTTGTAATCGCAAACACAGCTTTATTCTTGATCTGTTAAAAGGAACTCTTGTCATGGTGAAGATCATCCGATGGTCTGCGGATGTACGTGAGACGAATCCAATGACAAGGTTGCTTCCTTGTTTATGCTGCAACGGATGCGTTCGCCACAGCGGCCGCGCTCGGTTCGCTAGCATCGCATCTTTTCACGCTTCTGAGGCGGTCTGCATTACCGTCTCCACCGGCAGGGGCGTGGCTGCTGATGACACCTTAGCAGTAACTATGTCCGCCGTAAAGGGCATTGCGTGCGATCGGGCATGCTTGTGAAGTTTATCCTTTGGCTATAAACTCAAACAATCAGAGCAGCAATTAAGGCGAATGAAATTTGAAGTGAATGGCAGCGCGCTCAAGTATCTGGCATCTCCTGCGATTTGTTTATGGCCTACCTGCAAAGTTCACGGTGGGCCTCGTAAAGCCGTCGTGGCGGCGTTTCGGATTTTGTTTACTGGCCTATCCCTACGAGGTTGTCGTCCATTTGCTGGCGACGATTCAGTCAAGATACAGCCGGAACACGAAGATGGAGCCACTCGTTAGCTACTTCTTGCATCTACCGCATGCGCCGGAGTTGAAATCCTATAGTGCCGGATGTATCGCTAGCATACTTCCTAATAGTTGTTATCGCCGTACGCCTTGCGCTTTAAAGGAAAAAGGGAGTTGAGTTGCCAGGCATTCGTGCTTATGCACTGAACAGAGATCTCAACATGCCCGTGGCCTGTTCCATGGAAGAATGTCATGACATCTCAACAGGGCTCTCGTATTTCCAGTTCAGGGCTATTTCCCTTCGGATGCCAATGCCGCAATTGGTCTTCACGCAGACAGGATGGAACATGTAAAACGGCACCGCTTTTTAATGCTGTTTCAATTCCACCAGCGGTTCTCGCGTGGCAGCCAAGTATTGTTTTAGTGAAAATAAATCTCGAGCGGTTTTGACAGTGGCCACTACTTAGATGAAGATGAAGGTAGAAGTGTTTTAGCTCGTCGAAAATTGATAACAATACAATCATCAAAACTCCAAAAGTGCCCTTACCGAAGCTGATCCTATTGTTTCGCTCCGACCGGCACTCCTACAGCTTGCCCATGCACAATTCAGTTCAGTTTCCATCGACTTTCCGTCAACTTCCGGCCTGTATTTATCGCTGACGCCGTCGAAATAAATGGTGCGAGTTTCGGTGCGAGGTTCGAGCAAAGCGCTGAAGCACTTCCCGTTCGAGCTCTGTGAGATGCTTCCTTTCCATTCACAAAAATGGTGAGCAAGTCCATCCCCATCAATCCGTCATCAACGTACATCGTTAATCCATTTGATTCAAACAGGCTCCAAAGACAAAAAACACTGATATACCGAAGGAGAACATCCAGCTTGGTCCCAACGCTCGGGAAGGGGAAAACGTTTTTGGCGTTGCCCACATCTTCGCATCCTTCAACGACACGTTTGTGCACGTCACGGATCTTACTGGTCGCGAAACAATCGTTCGTGTGACAGGTGAGAGCGGCATAATTTAAAGCCTTCCCATCAATGGGTGTGATGTTCGATCGAACTCATTCCTGGTTATGGGAATGATGCCCCAAGGGAGCGGTGGCTGTTGCGGTGGATTCCTTGGGTGCGCTGATGCTCGTTTGCGAGTAGAAGGTTCACAGGGAAGGGGACACACCAGGATTGGGCACTGGGGTGATTCCCGAGGCTCAATTCCAGGCTTCCCTTGCATGCTTCCACGAAGATGCAAACCCTCCAGCTCCCCATCCCGTCATAATTGATCTGAATCGAATTCGCGCGCATGGTCAGGTGGAATGAAGGTCAAGGCTGATCGTGACGAGTCATCCCCTTACGCTGCCATGTTGGCAGCACAAGACGTTGCTGCCCGTTGCAAGGAAATTGGAATCACTGCTTTGCACATTAAGATGCGTGCAACAGGTGGTACTGGGTCTAAGTCCCCCGGTCCGGGTGGTCAATCTGCGCTTCGGGCTTTGGCACGTGCTGGCATGAAAATAGGTCGTATTGAAGATGTGACACCTATTCCAACCGACTCAACTCGCCGAAAGGGTGGTCGTCGTGGTCGTCGTCTATGAAGACTCTTTTCGGTTGTTGGGCTTTTCCTGTTGATAAAAGCATTTTCAATTGCAACTTCTCATCCGATTGTTGCATAAATAAAATGAACAGCCATTTCGCTTTTGATCATGTTACGACGGCCACAATAAAGTTTGAGATTGTGTTTACTCAAACAGATGTGCAGCAAATCCAATAACTGCTTCAGGCATTAGGTGGTGTGCAATCACTTAATCGTCGTGAAACGCTGCCCAAAGCTCGAAGCCACCAGTAGTTTATCAGTAGATATGCGCAGCAGTTCGATATTTGCGTCCTTCATGCTAAGAGTAGTTCGATGCCAAAATTAAACAGTTTCCACGAGTTTCACTGTGGATCCCCAATTTGAAAAGAAAGCACTCCGCCATTAACGGAAGGAAACCAATATCCTTACTCTGCATCAGTTGACTTCATGCTCATAGTCGAAAACTTTGCCAAATAAATGACAGCTTGGTCCATTATTGGATTAATTCCTTGTGTAGAGGCGTGGGTATCTCTTCAGCGTTACCGAGATGACAAGTTAAAACTGGCACTGTTTCGCTGCACTCAATGAACATGTGACTTCAGAGACTGAACAAACCACTCTTTTTTTGACAATTCACAAAACAACCGTGAAGCATGTCGAGCTCCTCAATTCAGCTGTCAGTCACTTACTCAGACCCAAATTGTACTGTCATAGGCCAAGTTGTTCAAGAACCTCAATCAGCCAATGGCACATGCTCGGAGTCAGCGTGCTCCCCTACAGCATTAGACAATTATTCTGCAGTGATATGCAGCAACAGCACACTGAATGACACGTCGATCGAGCTTTTTGGGGCACAAAACCAAGCGTTTCTGACAGTCAAGCAATACAGCGATGCGCTCTGCTCAACGCCACTGATGGAGGCAACTGTAGCGTATGGATTTTGCACACCAGTTCCGTCTTTCACTTCGTATTCGGTGCTTTTCAACTCAAGCACCGACGGGCAGGTGACGGGGTATTTCTACAGCAGCAGCTTGGCGTGCGCGGGTGACCCAGTGCCGAGCCCTGTCTTGAGCGGTTTCTGTATTCCACTCGACGGCTATGGGTTTGAGCTGCTTTTTTGACGCTGGAGTTGGCGAGGTCCTGAGAAACAACAAAAACAAAAAAAAAAACAAAAACAAAAAGAATATGAAAGTGGCCTCCTCGCTGCGGTGAGTCTGAGCGTGCTCCCCGGAAGTGCCATCTGGCCAATCCAACACTCTTCCGAGTTAGTAAGGCCGCCCCGCGTAAGGCACATCGTGAGCGCGCCCAGCCCGCGGCCCGTGCAGGTCTGGGACTCCTTGAAAAGAAGAAGGATTACCTCGTCCGTGCAAAGGACTACAAGGAAAAGCGTTCTCGAATCAAGAAGATGAAAGAGAAAGCTGCTTTCAGGAACCAAGACGAGTTTTACTTCGCAATGATCAATCAGCGCACTAAGAATGGCGTCCACCTCAAGGAACATCGCACAAAGAAGTTTTCAGTCGAAGAGCAAGCTCTATTGAAGACTCAGGACTTGGGATATGTTAATTACCAGCTTTCTATTAATCGGAAGGTCTGTTCGAAGCTGATTTTCCATTGATATGCATTGACAATTGGAATGGGGATTAGAAACTCGAGAGGTTGCAGTCCGCCAAGCATATCGTTGAAGAAAATGAAGAATCAATCATGGTGGATAATGGGAAATCTGACTCTGATTCAGAACACGAAAAAAATTCCTCTCCTGGACGGATCCCAGAAGTCCCGCTAAAACCTGCTCACACGATTTTTGTTGAATCTTCGTCAGAAGGTGTAAAGTTCATATCTGAGTCATGCTTTCTCATTGAAGCACTTTCTATACAGCAAACAGCTTCGACCCTGTTTTCCACTTTGGAACGTCTGAGAAGTTACTGAAACATCGGCACAATCGCTTGCGAAATTGCGCCAATATTGTTGGTTCGAGTCCAATAATTGAAATAAATCAGAAACTGGATAAAAAAGTGTTGAAAAAGAAAGCTCAAGTGGAAAAGGAATTGGTTGCTCGTGAAAAAAGAGATCAAGAGTTGCGGAAAGTGCAAATGGAAATGGAAGTTCAAAAAAATTTGATGGCAAGTCGTAACTGGCATTTAATTCCCTAATAATTTGATAAATCAGGGAAAGGGACCTAAAATGAAAGTCGGCGTTGACAAAATTGGACTTCCAGTGTACAAATGGAATCCGGAACGAAAGCGATGATCTTGTGATGAAGAGTCAAACAAATATTGCGTGTGTGGCAGAACAGTTTTAAATTACAGCTATACTTTGTCAATAAAGGCTAGCAGGATCACCAAATTGGTCTTCCAAACCCTTGCATCCTCTACAGCCCGATTACAAAGCTGTTAATTGCCATGTGAAACTTGGTTTCTATAATTTCGATGAGGTCCTACAGACTGCGCAGCACTAATTCTAGCGATCCATTTATTGGAGAACCGTTGTTCTGTCGCTACTAACAGCAGTTACCACTGAAATCATGGATTTAGTCGTACAATATAGATTCTCCGTCCAATCGATTTGCCCAATTATCTTCATTTTGCCTTCCAATAAAATGAGAGCATTCGGTCCACTGCTGTAGTCGGTCTTCAAGATCTGACTTTTCATTTGTTGTTTTCGAGTCAAAAATGATGCTTTGAATGATGCTATCACCCTTCAACGCAAACAAGGATGTGTCTGTACTGAACTATTTGATTCGATTTCTGCTTAAGGTGCCTTCTTCGGTCTTACTTTAGCCATTCCTCGTTTTTACAAATGTGCAAACCGTCCGTCCTCTTCGACAAAAACTGACGTCGAAATCAACCCACTGGCTAGTTTCCCAATGAAGCTTGTGCCCGGTGCAATTTCGAACTTGTGACAGTCCATCTTCTCTGGCGATTTGTTGGAAATTTGGAATCAGGCCATTCAGACAAATGGCTCAAAAACGAAAGACCACCAAGGCGCCAGCAGTCGACCTCCCAACAGACGCTCAAGGCGATATTGTGAAGACTTCTGATAGCATCAAAGATCATCAAAAAGGGAAAACCTGGGGCCGTGCAAGAGGTGCTCGCATTATATTTTTTTGGCTTTACCAGCAAGATCTTAATACTTCGCTCCCTTTATCGAAGATGTCGGATTCTGGAGTGTCCTGAACACTGCCGTCATCATGGCGTTTTGCCCTTTCCTGGTTATATATTTCTGGCACTCATGCGACGCATACAAGTGTGATTTACTTGCCCCTGCGATGCCCTTGATCAACGAAAAGGGCCTATCTGCGGAAAAAATCTTAAGTTGGGCGTTTGGATGTTTCCCACAGCCTACCACAGGTACAGTTGATCACGAGTGAAGCATTTGACCGTGAATTTGGCAGAGGGATTTGTCCTCTTTTCTGGATGGTTAATTTTCCAAGCTGCTTTGTACGCATTTCTTCCAGGTCCCATTGGGTACGGGCAAATGACTCCTGCGGGATTTGTTCTGCCATATATTGTGAGCTTTTTTGATTTCAAAGACAAAGCTCTAAATTATAGCAAGGTCAATGGAATGTTAGCATGGACAGTAACTCATATCTTGTACTTTGGTGCGTCTCTCGGATTGGGTCTTTTTCCTGCTACCATCGTACACGATAATTGGGGAGGTCTTTTGGTTGCAGCGAACGTCTATGGCTACTTGCTCACTGTATTTGTTTATGTGAAAGCACATTTGTTTCCTTCCCATCCAGCAGACCGCAAGTTTTCTTCTTCCGTGATTTACGATCTGTTTTTCGGCATTGAGTTTAACCCGAGAATTGGCGAAATGTTCGACTTCAAGCTCTTCCACAATGGCCGTCCGGGAATTGTCGCTTGGACTTTGATAAATGGTAGTTTTGCAGCTGCGCAGTATCAGGAAATTGGTTATGTGACCAACTCTATGTGGCTCCTGATGGTGTTGCACGCAATTTACGTGGTCGATTTCTTCTACAACGAGGACTGGTACTTGAGAACGATCGATATTTGCCACGACCATTTTGGATTCTGTGAGTTTTATTTCTTGTGAGTCTCTGATGATTTACAAATGTGCAAGACCTTGCTTGGGGCGACAGTGTTTGGCTTCCATTTATGTACACACTGCAGTCTCACTATCTTGTCCGGAACCCGGTTGATCTCTCCACTCCATACTTTCTGTTGGTAACTGCTCTGGGTCTGTTCGGGTATTACATCTTCCGTTCCGTCAACAACCAAAAGAATCTGGTGCGCAAAACGAACGGCAAGTGCAAAATCTGGGGAAAACCAGCAAAGTTCATTCGCACCGAGTTCATTACAAGCGATGGAAAAACTCACACTTCGCTGCTTCTAGCCTCTGGGTTCTGGGGGGTTTCGCGTCACTTCAACTATGTCGGCGACTTGTGCATTTCTCTAGCGTTTTGCATGACATGCGGGTTCGGTCATTTTCTGCCATACTTTTACATCATCTACATGTTTATTTTGTTGATGGGTCGAATTCAGCGGGACGATGCAAGATGTCGCGGAAAGTATGGAAAGTATTGGATTGAGTATGGAAAGCTTGTCCCGTGGAAGTTGCTTCCGTACGTTTACTAATTTTGAGGATTGTTGAGCTGCCGATCTGTGCTTCGAACTTTTTTTTTTTTTTGGTGAATTCATTCACATTGTTGACTTTTACTATGATGATTCATTTCATGTTGAACAACTTTATGAAGAGCAGATCTTCGCTTCGAGAGCTCAGTGAACTCGAGTGGTTTCCTTCGATAATCGCTGATGGGATACACGATTATCGCGACACTTGGTACGAGATTCTGGGCAGGATTATCGCCCAAGAACTGTTCCAAAAGCTAGTTCAGCAAAAAGAACGAAAAGCCGGCATCCGCGAACATTTTATTGACTTTGGCAATGGAGTATGTCGGTGGAGAAGCATCGTCAAATTCTTGAAGGACAACCACGCCGTTAACATGAGCACATCTGTTGTTCACACCGGCAGTATTTGCGATGACTCTGACGGAAGCTTGTTATTTTTGGACGGTATCGATCCGTGCAATGTGCCCGATGACCTTCGAGAGCACACACGAATATTTTTCGATAAATTTCATTGTTTTGATCGCGGTAAGATAGGGATATGTCAACAGAAGTGCATTTCACTTCAAAAATCGGATTCAGACAAGGCCCAAATGTTAATCAGCAATGCTGTTTCAGATCGATCTCCGGTCGTGGTTATTGAAAGGAGAAGCAGAAACATAATTAACTTAATAATCTGCATTTTCTTTGTGCCGACAACACTGACGATAGTGCTTACGTTCAAATTGGTCCAACGAAAATTGCGAATCAAGCATTTAGTTTTATTTTGTGTTGGACTTCCGTTTATAGTTCACGACGAAATTGTGTGTTGCTTACGAACATATTCGCACGAAGAATATATTACTCTGATAGACAGTGTTATCGGCTCTTCACTTTCGTATGATTGGAGTTATTCCAGAAACAGCTTGTTCCAGTTTGAAAAGGGTGAGTTTCGTGCAAGGAGAATTTACTGAAATTTCCAGGAATTTTTGGGAGATGTGTGTTCACGCGACCGTGGGCTATACTCGCTGATGAAGTGCTTGGATTCAATATTCTTGTTGGAGTTCCCAAACCGAAGAAATCGCCGGACAAGCAACGTATAATTCAAGAGAATCCAAAAATTGCAACTGCAGTTTCTTTTGCACTTTTGTTCTTGCGCATCGTTTATTAAAGGCCCTTGAACCCTTACTGCCCATACGAAATCCATACTTTGACTCCGGTTGAACCTTTCTTGTTGAAATAGAAGCTTTTGCCAAAATCCACTAGAGAGTTGTGAGAATCTTTGGTTCCCAGTTTTCCATATTGCACCACTTGCCTGCCCGACCTAGTGCCACGTTTTCCATTCACTTCAATTCGAAAGCCAGCTATCTTTCCCAGCGCAGTCTGCTGAGCGTATATGGATGAGGGCTGGGAAATCTGGCGACGAATGACGTTGGGCAATGGAACGTCGCACAGGAAATCATCCCGAGGTGCTGATGCAGAATTCTTCGTACTGTCTGGAGACGTGGAACTGTCATCCGGTGATGTCAAACCCAGTTGGACGTCAAGCAGTTTTTCGAAAATTACGGCTTGTTGAGTTGACCTGGCGGAAGCGTAGTAGGAATCGGAGAGTCTGCGAACTTCGAAGTCAGAGATATTGCGGGCAGAAACGGAAGCGGTTTCGATGTCGGGGAATAGCGAGCGAGTGGCGAGATGGCCGTTAAGCAGCTTTGGCGGCTTTGCCTGGATGAATGGATCAGATGGATGGAAATGGGACACAGATTGATTCAGATTCAGGCGGTTCTGGGAATGAACGGAGTGCATACTGTCGGTGAGTATCGAGATAGACACGCCATGGCCTTCACAAACGGCACGAACGCTGACATTTGGGAGTGTTTCTCTTTTTCTCGGAATCCAAACGTTGACACTGTCCGTCAACCACGCCCACCTGGCACTGCCAGCTCAACGAACACGTCTGCCACACCTTAGACCACCGGCAGAAAACTCAGCTATTGGTTATCTACTCGTTCGTGTGGACTAACCGAACATCTGCATTCCAGTGCACTTTAACACATGCGATTTCTAACAGAGTCTTCCCAGCTAATGCCGCACGCTTCAATGTCTCAATTTGATGCTGACAAGAATTTGCTGTGTCTCCCCATGAAACTCTATCCAGAAGTTAAAGTTGTTAAGTGATTTTAGCAGAATTTCAAAACTTGTGCAGTTTTTGCTTTTTAACAGAGATTCCAGTCCCAGGGCAACTTTTTGATAATTTTTTCAGATTAATATAGTACACTATGTGACTTTTTAATAATCAGTGGAAAAGACTGTCACAGTTGGGAATT
Organism: Entophlyctis luteolus; assembly: GCA_027604725.1. Taxonomy (NCBI): domain Eukaryota; kingdom Fungi; phylum Chytridiomycota; class Chytridiomycetes; order Chytridiales; family Chytriomycetaceae; genus Entophlyctis; species Entophlyctis luteolus. The sequence goes on from JADHYT010000101.1 coordinate 76,160, forward strand.
GTTTTTCCCAACAAACCTGGACCAAAAAATTATTGAAAGTTGCCAGGGACTAGAAACTCTGCTAAAAAGCAAAAACTGCATAAGTTTTGAAATTCAATTTTCAAATATTTTTGCAGCAAATGGCCAAATTAAAATTGACAAGTAAAATGGCTAGTATTTTTTTGCGTTATTCCAGAAAGTCACATGATTTGCTAGAATTTCCTTGATTCATATGATAGAAGGTCATGGAAAGTCATGGAATACTGCATCAGCTGAATTATTGCACAATAAAAGTACCCTATTGTACTGCAATCATCACTCTCCTAGTCCTTGTCTCCTAATCCCTGCCCTGTCCTGTCTCCAAGCACCCAGCTAAGCCTAGTGCCTTGTCCAAGCCAACTGTCCCAACAGTATTGATCACCCAGAAACACATATTTGCATCCAATCTCTGAGGCAACATTGGTTACCAACACTCCAGCAGCAGTGTCAGAGTCCATCAATGCTATCCAGCAAAGCCAGCACTAGTTGAAACTTGGTTAAGGGGTGTCCAAATCCTTGGGTAGAAAGAAGATTTTTGTGAGAAGATTTCTTTTGAGGTAAAACCATTGTAACTGCCCTAACTACTAGAAGGATCATATTAACCATCCTTGCTATTATTATTACCACATTAACTATTATGGGAATCACCCA
>JADHYT010000102.1:6933-76127 GCA_027604725.1 Entophlyctis luteolus
TAAATAAATTGCCGAAAAATCAAACGGCCTTTTTTTTTTGTTTTTTTTTTTGTTTTTTGTCCTTTTGCTCGTAATTAGAAACGCTGGTCATCATCTTTTAGCATAAACATCCTTGTCGATTCCGTTCGTTGCATAAAACGTTGCAAGCTTCGCGACTACCCTCTCGATCCCCACAAGCCACTTTTCAAAATCTTGATCAAAATTTGCTGCAGAGTCCCCAAGATTTTTGTAAAACACGGCACGGTACGGACACGCGCCCATTGCCATCTGTACCAAAACATCAAGGAAGGGAAGAAAAAATCCAAGCAATTTCAGACGAGTAGGCAGCAGCAGTATGTTTTTGAGTCAAACCGAGAATACTGGGCGGATAACAAAACTGTGGTATGGCGCGAGAGTTGTCGTGTACGCTTTTCCGAACGAAACATTGAGTTCTTCGTCTTTGTTGTCGTGGCTACGCCTCAGTGCAATAGCTTTCCAAGCGCAATCAATCCATCGCGTTTCTCAGGAAGAGAGAGACAAGAAAAAAAGAGGAACTTACCCGTCAGCTCCAAAGTCCTTTTCAGCCATAACAGACCTTCGGATGCGGGCCGCTTGGGCACAGTCAATTCTTGCTTGACAAAAGATTCGAGCGTCGTGAATACGGCAGGATTCTCCGACGCCTTTGTTTGGACTTTCTGCGCGCATTATCCCCGATAGATTCGACGGGTAGAGTACGATGGAACGCGCATAGTTGTCCGAAAATCGAGAGTTTTGGTGAAAGCGGGGGGGTTTTTTTTTTCGGGTGAGGTTTCAGTACGCACAATTCAAGTAGGTGTCAAATTGAAGCAGCTCAGATTACATTGATGTTTCCTTGAATATCCGACTTTATCACGGAAAACGCCGCGCCGAGGGAATCTGGGGGAGAACGAAGCGGACGCCGGCGGCGCAGTTGTGGGGAGGCGGCAGTTACAGACAAGAACAGTACCGAGGTGGCTGCTGACCAAACACAAGACACAAGGCCTCGCAAGCTTTGACAAACGACTTGACTTCGACGCCTTCGTCGGAGACGGCCACGTCGGCAAAGGAAAAGTGCGATTGGAAGAAGGACATGGACGGAGGAAACCCGGGCGCGAAGAAAGGATCTCCGTTTTTAGTTATATGGTCCTGAGACAACGCAACGCGCAACCGCCTGATTCACACAAGAGACCGACACACACGGATTCATACTTATACATGCGCACTGCCAAATGCACCCGCGAACTTACCCGCATCAGCGCACTGGGAGGCGATGCAGATTGCCAGATCCGAATTGCATTTTGACGTCAACGGCAAGCCATGCGAACAGTGCTGCTGCCGCTCCTGTGCCTAGCACTTGCTGTCTCTGCCAGCCCTCGTCTTCAAGTCGTGGCCAATCTGACCACCTCCTCCATGGCCTCCAAGGAATCCGTATCCGCGGCCAAAAAAAAACGCCACAACTACTAGCACATTGATACTCTTTTCGCGAGGTCGAGTTTTTTGCTTGAAATTTGACAGAAAGCAAAAACAAAAATAATAAATAATAACGAGAACATGGACGTTCGCAAGCTGCTCAAGTCCAAACGAAAGGAACGGACATCGTCGACTACAGGCACGTCGACAACAGCGGCTAAATCGTCAAAGGCGGCACCATCGCAGTCCACAAAGCAGTTGCGGCCGCAGGCATCGGAAAGTCCGGCTGGGACGCCGGGACCTCAGCCACCATCGCCCGCAGCGCATAACGGCGACGGCGACGGCGGCGGTGGCGGGGCCAAGCGAGTCAAGTTTGCCAAGGACGCTGATTCTGCAGGCGCGCCCGGCGATGCTGCTCTTGCGCAGCCGGAACTGCTACAGCTGGAGACGGAATTGGAGGAATTCAATCGGATGATGGCGGAGACCCAAGAACTGGAGGGGGCGGTTGATGGCGGACGGGCGCCTGAGCCGCCGGCGCGGGACGCGGAAGACGCGGTTGGCACTGGTCTGCAGGAAGCAGAAGGCGATGACGACGACGACGACGACGCGCTGGAACGGCGCGAAGAGTATGTGGATGAACAGACGGCGCTGGAGCGGCGTGTGGAGCGACTTAAGACGCGTCTGGGACAAGTGCGGGGAGCTGGCGGAGCGGGGCCCGGACGGGCGCCAATATTAGTATCAGTACATGCGGGACGGGGGCAACAACAACAGCAAGCGGATGATGATGATGACGATGATGATGATGAAGACGATGACGCGTGGCGGATACGAGGGCGGTGAACTTGGTTTCTCTTGCATCAATCCAACTTGAATTTGAATCAAATCGACCCAAACGTCAATGGCCGAGACTGTAATCGACCGAGCGACCACTGCCACGGGCACAGCGCGCGCAGAGGCAGAGGCAGTCGAGTGCATATGCTGCGATCCAGCTTCTCCCGCGCGTGCGCGTGTGGCGCCTGCATTCGCCCCCGCCGCACGCCGAGTGGTCGCCAGTCTGCGCGAAGAGTTCCGCGACGCGCTACTCGGCGTCCTCATCACGGGCTCCACCATCACCGGCTCGCACCACGTCAACTCCGACATCGACCTGTTTGCCATCATCGCTTCTCCGCGCCGCCAGCGCCGTCTGTTCCGTGTTCCTGTTGCAGACTCCCCGCCGGCAACCACCGCGCCCGCGAACATCTCTAATAGCCGCTCAACCATCCAGTGCGAGGTCTTCATCAACCCCGTTTCGCGCATGCGCAACGAGATCCTCGCGCTCGACGACGCTGCCGTCCATGCATGGCGCATGGGCCATGTCCTCTACGAGCGCACTCCACCGCCATCCAGGGATCTGTCCGCCGTAACTACCGCGAACTCCGTGTCGTTTTTGCGAAAGACTGCCATCGACACGTTTGCCAAAGGCAAGCAAGGCTGCCGGACGTGGGACAAATTCAGAATTGATTCCACGCGATATATGCTGATGGATGCGCTGCTGGATGCATGGGATGCCATCGAAGCTGGTGCGGCCGGGTCTTTAGCTTTTACTTTTGCGCACAACCACAAATGAACAAGGTTAAACCAACTCCAGGCGACGCCGCAAGCGGATCCATCATGCTATCGCACGGGCTATCCATGGCGCTGGACGTTCTCTACGAAACGCGCGGGTGGTGGGGGGTCAAGCCCAAAAAGCGGCTGTTGGACTTGAAGGAAAACAAGCTACTTCTCGATTTGAACCGGGATACTCGCAACGACGCGCGTCGTGCATTACAGTTGAGTCGGCGGATCGCGCGCGACGACCTCGAGCTCGTCGAGCGGCACCGCGCGCTGAAGGAGCTTGTCGCGGTCGTCGTGGAGCCGCTCGGCGGCGAGATGGTGGAGTGGGTGACTGAATGGGAGGAGGTCGCGGACGAATAGAAGCGGGAGGGAATGACAGCATGCGCGTTTGCGGCGTGCCGGGCAGCGTCAACTGACACATTCCCAAATGATGAAACTTTTCCGCAAACTGCTTCCATCAAAGACTAAGAAGGATCTGAACGATCAGATACCTGATCCTGTCCCGGTCGCCGGTTCCATGAATGCGGTTTCCGTGCGTGTTCTCCCCTCGCCCAATCCGTCGTGCCTTCCCAGAATTGCATTAGATATCACTAACCGGCAGCAACAAACTTTCCGCCTGTATCACAGCCTGCCGAACACGTTCGCCGTAGGTTGTGCTGCTCTCGCAGACTCATAAACGTGTGCGCGCCCTAATACGCATCCATTTCGCCAGATTACTTCGCCACGACGAAAACGTCAAAGTCCTTGGTCCTAATCTCGACGAATACACCCGGCAGTATGAGCAGATGGGTGTTTTGCAGACCAAGGACGGTATTCTCGTGCGTGAGTGGGTGCCAGACGTGCTTGCCGTCTTCATCACAGGAGATTTCAGTTAAGCTCGCGAGGTTTTTCGCGCGCCGATGAATTTGTCATCTGACGGCGAACAGATCATTGGAACCGCAGATCGCATCCGTTGCAAAAGGAAGTGGATATGGCAGATATTTATTCAACCCTGCTCCCGCACGGCGCAATTCCACATGGCTCACGGATCAAGCTGGTTCTCGTCGTGCCAAATCCTGAACGAAATGTGTCTCACCCTGAACAATTGGAGTCACAAGCGTTGGTGCTTGATCGAATCCCCCCACATATCCGCTACGTGACACACGCAGTCAGAGATGTCTCGATATCACAGGCCTTCGACGCAATATTCTGGAATCCTCCGAATCCGTATATATTTCAACACGATTCACCTGATCCTCCCGCGGCTCCCCGAATTTATGAAGCCCATGGTTTGTACTTTTTTTCACTTTAATCTCGGCTTTGCCCTTTCGTGTTCTTTCGTGTTTAACAGTCCGTCGTTCAGTTGGCATCGCGTCTGACGAGCCGACCATCGCAACGTACAAACACTTCACCGAATTTGTGATTCCCCGCATCAAAAAACTGGGATACAATACCATTCAGCTTTATGGCATCATCGAACACGCGTATTATGCGTCGTTCGGCTATCAGATCACAAACTATTTTGCTCCCAGCTCCAGATTCGGAACACCCGAAGACCTTAAAGAATTGATAGGCATGGCTGCAGTTTCGGCACCTGTTAACGCTAAATGTATCATCAACAGACACTGCGCACGGACAAGGGCTGAGAGTTGTGCTGGACGTGGTGCATTCGCACAGCTCTACGAACGTTCTGGACGGGCTCAACGCATTCAACAACACTCCAGGTTGCTTCTTCCATGAGGACCCGGCGCCGCACGGCCGCCACCATCCCGTGTGGCAAACGCGTTTGTTCGACTACGGACGCCTCGAGGTTCGCAGGTTCCTGCTGTGTAATCTGCGGTACTGGGTGCGCGAGTTTCGGTTTGACGGATTCCGGTTCGACGCAGTGACGAGCATGCTGTTTCGGCACCATGGCGTCGGGATCGAGTTTGGGAGAGAGGAAGATTACTACACTGATGTCGATGATGATGGTGTCGCGTATCTGATGCTGGTAAGTACGCGCTTCGAGTCGCGTTCCTTCGCGTAAAACTTTTATTTGGCAAGGCAAATCACATCATGCATGAATTACACCCCAAGATAATAACTATCGCTGAAGGTTTGTTTCCATCCTGCCATGACGTGCAATATTTCCGCCTGAAAATTTCTTTAGATGTTTCCGGAATGCCGCTGCTGTGCCGTCCCGTCAAGGAAGGCGGAATCGGCTTTGACTTCCGATTCGCCATCGGCGTTCCGCCAATGTGGCTAAAGCTTGTCACAGAAAAAGATGAAGATTGGGATATCGAGTGGATGGCGTTCGAGTTGACTAACCGCCGGAAAAACGTCTGTTTCGAATATTTATACTTTGGGTGCTAACAAATTCTGATTTTTCGAAGGAACGGACAATATCGTATGTGGAGTGTCATGATGAGTGTATCGTAGGGAAAAAGGCACTCGCGTTCACTCTCATGGACGCAGAAATGTACACACACATGTCTGTGTTCAACAAATGGACGCCCGTCATTGACCGAGGAATCGCGCTGCACAAAATGATTCGACTTGCGACTTTTGCCCTTGCGGGGGAAGGGTACTTGAACTTTATCGGAAACGAATTTGGCCACCCGGAATGGATAGATTTTCCGCGAAAGGGGAACAATTACAGTTTTCACTATGCGCGACGACAGTTTAAGCTTGCCGACGACTCGAATCTGCGCTATTCCAAGCTGAGGGATTTCGATGTTGCTATGCACGAATTGGATGATAGATTTGGACTACTGAAGTCGGAACATGCAGTTGAGCAGCAGCACAGTTAATTCCCAAATCTGAATTTTTCGACTTTCAGCAAGTGATAGTTGCGGACAACAGCGACAAAATTCTCGCATTCGAGCGAGGACCGCTATTATTTGTGTTCAATTTCCACCCAAAGAAAAGCCATTCTGATTACAAAATCAAAGTGCTATTGCCCGGAAGGTTAGTTCGGCGGTGGAAACGAAAGCGCGCTCATCCTTCACTTCCGTAGATACCAATTCGTGTTGAACACCGACGATCGACGGTTCGATGGACATGGACGAGTGAAAAGTGAGGGCGGGATGACGCGGACGACGTTTACGCGTGTTCGACGCGGGTCCGGGCATGGCGTGCGGATAGGCACGGTGCCTGCGCGGACGGGGATTGTGCTTGCGCGGACGCCGTCCGGCGTCGTGGTTGGTGGCTGATGATGGTGGCGATGAGTCCGTTGTTCAAGATTTTGGCGCGAATATGGCGCCGCTGCAGGTGTTTGGCCGGCACCTGCCGCTCGCTGGCGACGACCTTCTGCTTCCCGCCGTTCTCAGCGTCCTTCTTCATCTTCCATGGATCGCGCTGATTGCTGCTGCCGCTTCTTCCGTGCGTTCGTCCTGCGAGGTTAACACCGCGGCTACAGCGTACTTCCTTCTAACGTCAGTGCTCGTGGGCTGCTGCTTCATATCAGAAGTCGCAATCGCGATTTTGTCCTTGCGTGGCACTGTTGCGGATCCCAGCCCGCGCAGGCACTTGCGATACTGGGTGTAAGTACCCCACCAGTATGCATTGCAGAGGCAATCTTCTAACTTTCCACTTATTTCTCAAAACTCAGTCCCGCACATGCCGTATTCGTTTCTCTCGATCTCGTTTCGCAGCTACTGGGTCTTTCGGTCGTGATAGGTCCGTTGCAAGTGCGTTTGGAGTGTCCATCGACGGCCACTCCGCTGGTGCTGATGCATGCGTGCGTGGCCTTCGGTCTCTTGTCGCAATTATTGTGGTACATTGCCGTCGCACAGGTACTGTATCCAATCGTTTCGTGCATCCGGAGTTGAAAATTGACGCGTTTGGTGCAGATACTTCTGCTGTCGTCTCCCGTCCAGTTTTCGACTTTGCAGGCGAAAGATGGCTGGGACCGATGGATTCGATTCTTCTGTTTGGGACATTCGTCGTCGCTGTCGCCGCGCGCGGTAGCCCTCATGCGTGCCAGATCTGATTCCGGCGATGACAATCTTCTGCGCGATGTTGCCCGACTGTTTGTTGACCTTTTCAGTGACGCTGAAGGAGTCGTCAGCGATGTTTAGTTGCTTTCTTTGCTTCTTCTCATTGTTTCTGAATATTGTCTTGTGTTGGCAGGTTTTTGTTGGCCTGTTGTACGTTCGGTATATGCAGCGAAAACGCGTGAAGGTCGAACACTCTGAGTTCACCGCAAACGAAAATGACGCCGTTAGTTCGACGTATTCTTCCCCGACGCGGGCAACTGGAAAAACATTCGTTCAGACTCTTCAACCATCTGCTTTTGGGATGACCCTGCCTGTGTCAGCAGAAACTAATCACGAACTATTGGCAGTAAATACAAATATTCCAATGTCAGTCTTGAGTCCTGCAAACAGATTGGGATGGACCCGACGTCCGCAGCATCCGCGAAATTCTCGGGTTGTAATGGATGCGGAAATGCGTGAAATAATACACTTCAGTCAATACGCCGAGGCCATTTACGGTTTGCCATTGCACATGATCACGAATTGGTCCAATTTCACGAGGACACTGAACATACTTTGTTTGCCCAAATGGTGTCAGCCTCAGCGGCAAATGGGAGAAGCTGCCGTGGAAACTGTGGTCGAGAATGTTCGGAATCATCTTGGAAAACCGGGATGGCCCTTTTGCTGTGTGGCAGAGCATGCTCCTCGCGAGCGACATTCGGATCTCATTGCCATATCATTGGAAAATGGACTTTATCGCAGTCCGTACATGGTTTGCTTGGATCGCGAGTTTCGAAAAATTGTTGTCGCCGTTCGTGGCACTTTGTCGACAGCTGATGGTAATATTTCCTGGATTAATTCTTTTTACGAATTTCGAAAACAGTGTTGGTCGACTTGAAGTGCAGTCTTGCGCCAATTCTGGTTCCACAATATACCGTCGCAGATAATGGTCAGATCATGCAAGCACCGCCAATCGAAAGTAAAACTCATGCGGGCATGCTTCAAACCGCTCAAAATATTAAGAATGATATAGCAGGACTGTTGGAAAGTCTTATTGCAGATTCGCAGAGCATGTATCGAGATTATGAAATTGTAGTTGTTGGACATTCGCTCGGGGCTGTTGAGTTTTTCTTGTTTGAAACTGCTGTTTGATTTGTCTCACAGGGCGTCGCAGCGCTTCTGTCACATTTGCTTTTGACAACCCAACTCTCAGAATCGGGCGCCGGTGTCAATCCAGTCAATCTTCCTGTGAAATGCTTGGCTTATAGTCCTCCAGGATCTATTGCCACACCGTTGTCGAACTCGACTCATTTTTCTCGATTTACGACCAGCATTGTCCTTGGCGATGACACTGTGCCGAGACTGAATCGACGAAGTGTTGAGCAGCTGAAGCGCCGCGTTTCTCTCGGTGTCAAATCTTGCAAAGCAAGAAAGGTTGACATTGTCGGGGGTTTCATTGGCGCCGAATGTTTCGGAGTGCGGAACCGAGGTGTGGATTATGAAGAAATTTTTGGGATTGGGGCTTTTGACGGCAACCGAGATGTTGAAGAGGGACTTCAAGATGAAGCGCCGTTCTTTGCAGAAGACGTTGACGAGCGAGCTGATGATGAGATGCAACTACCGGGACGCGTAATTCATTTCAAGAAGGTGAAAGTTCCTGTAACAAACGAAGAGTATCACAATGGATATGCACGGGTGATGAATCGACAATCAGTTGATGCAGAGTCTGGATCTGAGGAGCCGCATTCAGCCAGAGCAATGTCGACTGAGCCGCTGCGGCAGGAGAGAACTGGCCTTCGGAGTCATGAGCTGGCAACGGCCCAGCGGAAAATGAAGCGTATGTACCGCGCCGTTTGGAGCTCGCCGGAAGAGTTTCGCGAAATTGTTGTTTCCAGCACAATGGTTTCAGAACACATGCCAAACGTGATGGGACGAGTTCTGCGGGAGAGTTTGGCGAATTTTGAAGAAACTGTAGGGGATTCTGCGTTCGTTGCTGATGTTGCTTTCAGAAAGAGCTGAATTCCCGGAATTTGTGCATAGAATAGCTTTGCAGAGAGAGAGAGAGTCTTTTGTGTTAACAGTCTTGAAAAAACAGACTCTAGTTATTGTTTACTTTTATTGTGCTTGGAGACCACCAAAGATTGCAAACTGGAAACAAGGAAGAAACTTGGCAGCAACGCGTCATTCAATGCCCTTCACTTAACGCAGAGCTTCAACGATTTCGGCCCCATCCTCGCCGAACCCAAGACTTCGGCCGCTGCCACTTCGGCTGTTGTTGTTCACACTAACAGCAGAAGATCCTTTTCCAGAATCATTATCCATCTCATCCAATCCATGCTTCATCTGATTTGCAGCATTCGGGAACGCGGCCTTCTTCTCGGCATCTTCTTCACCACCCCATGAAAGGTTCAAATTTTCGTTTGACATTTTCCCGAGCTTTTTCTTTCGCTCCTGCACAAGCTTGGCATGCTCGTCCTGCTTTGCAAGCTTGGCCTGCAGTTTGGACAGCTCGCGAGCGCGTCGGTTCGCTGCGCGCGCCTCCTTCTCGAGTAGACGCTGCTTAAGGAGGATTGAGTCAGCCTCGAGGACAGAAATCGACAGGACGTGATTTTCGGCATCGGCACTGTGTTTGGGCGGCTTGGAGTGTGGCTGGGAGGACAATTTTGGTTTTGCGACCCGTGTCTTCCGGCGGTGGTGTGATTCTTGTTTTGCCCGTTCCAGATCCTATACCCAGCACCACATCAAATCAAACCAAAGCGAAAAAGCACGGGAACAAGAAAACCTTCCAGCGCTCCTCCGTGTTGGCAAGTTTTGCAAGAATGTCACGTTCGCTCAAATCAAGCTTTGGCAGCGACAACTTCGCGCCGTTCAACGCTCCAACAGCTTCTGCGAGTGTGCTGTTTGGCGTTGGACGGCTAGATGTTTGTACGGCAATTGCGGCCGCGGTTGGTTTGAATAATTCCTCGTCAAGAGGAATTTCGAATGTTACCGCTTTCTGTTTGACGAGAGCTTCGCGCAAAAGTGAGAACAGCAGTTTTAATTCTTTTTGCACCTGTTTCAGAAATTGGAATGGACGGTACAACATTGCGTGAAAAGCCTGTCGCTTTTTTTTTGTTTCCCTTCAGCGAAATCTACAATAATGTTCTCATGTACCACGGGTATCTTTCTCGACATCAAGATTCTTGGATTCTTCACGCTGGTGCACTTCGGCAGATTCTTTGGTGGGTTCATCAAAAGTTGCTGGGGTAGATTCGGGAGTAAGAGGCTGCACCGCGGTTTTCTCTAGACTTTGCAAGTCGGGATTCTTCGTTTCCGCGAGAGGAACAGTAGTTTGTATAGTAGTATCAAGGATAGTTTTTGATGCCCCGCAGCCCATTGCAACACGAATCTGAGAAATTGATTAATTTTTCGCAATGGCAACGATTGTCTTACCAAATAAGGCAAGAACCCCAAACAGCGAAAGTCCCTCAAAAATGGCTTGCCGATACGAACCGCGAACTGCTGATAGTTTGGTGTGACAGAGAGTTTCGCGGATGTGAGGAAATTGTCGACAAGGCCACCGACACTAAAAATGTCGATCTTTCAAAGATTGTCGATGATTTTATGAAAAATAAATTTATTTATTCGAAGGCCATTTCATCTAATCGGTGTTCAATAATAAAGCCACGCCTTGTAAAACCCAGTGGCTGATGTGGTCATTTGTGCTCAAATCAGCATCGAACACCCATCCAATGCCAGAGGCATTCCGTCTAAGTTGCGTTGTGTAAACAGGAGTCCTGAATGTATTTACAAGTTTTAATCGATGCGCTTCGATGGGAATTATCCTCAGAATTGGAAGCTCTTGAAGAAGTCTTCCGCCATTTTCTAGTCTCACTAAAGCCCGTTTCTTCATGTCCCATCCAGCTCCTTCAAGATACAAACCTTGCACGTAGCAGCCGCTAGGTGCGCGTTCCGTAATATCTTTGGGGTCAGCATATTGTGTGACTTGAGTGTAAAGAGTCGACCTGTCCAGCGGCCATCCGTTCTTACGACATGTGGTTTGAACCAAAGCTGTTATATATGCCTCGGGCACATGCAATCCAGAGAGCCACATCACGACAGGCTCTCCATTTTTGATCCACGTCGTGTATTGAAGCAGGCGTTTCTCAAAGTGCGCCATCCAACTTCCGAGCCCCTTTTCGGTCTGTGGAGCCAGCACCCTCCACATTGGTGGCAGCGCTCCATTGAACAAAGCGTTTGCTAACTCATCTAATTTAACTGACATTCCGATTTCACCTTTCAACGCACGCTGGAGGTCTTTCAAGGAGCTCTTCATTCGCTCAACCAAAGTATTCCACCTCTCCAATTCCTGCAAAAGGACGACCTGCGTTGGAGATGGTGTTGTCCCCAGCGCTTTGTATATCTTTGGAACGTCAAATGAATCCGGAATCTTAGTTTGAATATCCGCTGCTATTCCGCTGATGAAGTCTTCGCGGCTGATTCCACCACTGCCATCCGCCGTACGGGGCTGCAATGAAATTAGCTGACCCCACATGTCTTTCACAGCTGAAGTCAAATATCCTATTTCTGCATCGGGATGCAGGCCAAACACATCTGGAGCGTTCGTGAGAGGCAAAGTTTCGATGTAAGCAATATAGTCTTCCCGAGTTCCATTCAGCAGCACTTTATACTCTACTTGAGGCGATTGGAAGAAGAAAAATGGTTGAAACGTATCAAACAGGAAGTCCCCCAAATATTCATCCAAATAAGTCATTAGGACACGACGGTCATAGTCGTCCGTGACTCTTCCTCCATAAATAGTTTCACCGATTAAATATCGCAAAGTTGTCCATGGGATTTTGTTGTCAGTGGAAAGAGCCGTCTTGTTGAGATACGTGCGCAAAATAGTCAAACTGACTCTGAAATCCGATTCGTTGAAATCATATTTCACATTCCAGCCTATTTTGCCGTACTTTCCTCTCTCCTGTTGGACCGCATGGAAAAATGCGAGGACGTAGACCAACGGTCTAAATTCTTCGTGCATACAATCTTGGAGCGTTTCATCCGTGATTTTAAAGTAACTGCTCCGAATGTTTAGCTTCAGCCCATTTGGCGGTTCTGTCACGACTTTAAGAGATCTTTGCAGTATGCCAATCGGAAACCCTAGGGTTGGTTCAGTTGTCAACCACAGACGGAAGTCGCGATGCGGCTTGTCAATTTTTTCCAAGACTTTCTCCAGGCTGCGCAGCCAATCCACAAGCAAGTGGCAATTTTGGAGCATAAGCCACTGACCACGCGCAACTGCGGTTTCGAGGAGCTGCAAGGCAATCGGAGCTTGTCCTTGACCCAGTGAAAGGAATTTGAGTTTGTTACCGCCAAACCCGAGCGTTTCAGCAAGTTTTTGAAGATCACTTTGCGGATCAGCTCCAGGACTTAAAATAAAAACTACTGGTCCAGTTGGTGACGATTGATCGAAAATATTTTGATAATTGATTACTGGCGGCATGACGAATTTTTCTCCCATGTGTTTAATAACAAAGTGTGTGACTCCATTGTACACTCTGTCCGTCCGGAAGCATCGAAGTAAACATAGAAATTGGAAAGAGTTGAGTTTTTCAGAGTATCCTAGAGGTAATGGTTCCACTTCGGGGGCCTCCAGTCTTGCCCATGCCTTCCAGACATCTTCATTGTTGGAAACATCGGTCGCGAGATTGGAAAAGACTGGGTTTATAGTTGTAAGCTTAACGAGATCTTTCCAACCCTGATCTAGGATCCAGCTGAATGGCTTCGGTTGGGCGACCTGATCCAAGGATATATCACCCTTCAAGAAAAAGTTCAGCTCAGTGCTGTCGATAAGCCCATCGACTTCGAGTAGCTTTATCGTCATTTGAAACGAGAACATCAGCTTATGCTTCTCGAATAAACCAGTGCACGAATAGTTATAAACCGCGTATTTAAGCGTGTCAGATATTTTGAGAAGTCTCTTGCTCAAGACCGGGTCAGGTTTGCTTTTGTGAAGGGACGAAACAAACACTTCAAGGAAAGCGCCAAGACTGTCAAAGTTGTCAATGATGAAGCATAAATAATACAACCCTATTTCAGTACCTGTATTCATACATCGGATTGATGGTTGACAGTTCTGCCATGACGAAGAACAGAACAGCACCGATTTTTGCCACTGGACGGTACGCATCTCGGGAAATCTCAACTTCAGCAGATGTATGATTCGCCAAAGCAATTTTTTGGGAAATTTCTGTTGCTTTTGATTTTGTTTCCTCCAAAGTACGGATGAGATCGACATTATCCAACATCGACCCTGTAGATGCAGCAAGTTCTCGAAGCAATGTGTCCTCTAGATCTTTCAGAAGACTCTTGTTTGAGCTCATTTCTGAAATTAGCTGTTGCCTCTGCTCTTCCAATTCATGTCGTTCATGGCCAACAACCACGTTCAACAGTTGATCACTCAGCCCTTTGAAAGTTACACTGTAATTGATAATCATAGCAGAACCAAATACTTTCGGTGTGTAAGTGGGATTCGCCAAACGGGATGTCAAGTACAATCGGAAATTCGGGTCGAAATCAACCTCTTTGTCTCCCAATACTATAAATCGCCTCGAGCCAGTTGATTTTATGTTTTTCTCAAGTAAATTGTCAATCACAGGATCTATGTACTCGTCCACGTCTTCGAACAAAAATGGGAATCCATAAGTCACAGCCATTTCAAGATGTTTCAAAAAGTCAGGATCAGTGAAGGTTGAAATTTTCAGATTATTCGCGCTTTCTCTCTTTTTGATCCATGCAATTGCTTGTCTTTGCGGGTCAATACATAACGGAAACCTCGAAGCTTTTGTTGTCAAAATGCCGTTTTGGATTGATAGTTCGTCAGCAGGAAGTCCTTCTTGAGCCCATTTGGACATTTCGACGTCAGTGACAAGAATACGCTCAACTTTGAAGTTTGAGCTTATCGGGACTTCTTTCGAATTTAGATCCACCATCCACCGTTTGTAGATGAGTTCGTTCCGCAGCTCCCAGTTGAATGCGCCGGTATAACTAAGAAATCCAGAAACAAGAAGACAGTCTCCCAACAGTTGAATACGTTGCTCTTTCAGCAATTCTAAGTCCTTTGCCCACCGCACTTGCTCTGAACCTAGTCCGGAAATGAGCTTGTCCGCAGCTCTCAATCGCCTTTCCATCACTTCTGCCATCTCTTTCAATTCCGCTTGTTCTGATTTGGCTTGATGAAAGTTTGTCTGTCGTTCGGGTTAATACTGAAGCAAAACATACTTTTTTTTACCTGCAGATTTGAAAGTTCCTCATTCAGTCGCTTCAACTCTCGAGTAATTTTGTCAAATTCATTCTTCGACAATGCCAAATTTTTTTCCAGAGCCGCGACAGCTTGCCTTTTCGGTGCAATCATTTTTGCGACACTACAATACCCTACCACAGCGAGGACAAACTTTAAGAGGCCAGCTCCGGCCGAGGAAATTTCACGCATTCGTTCCACCGACACGTCCATTTCTCTCAATATTCCCTTCACAGATTTGATTTGATTAGATGAAATTGCGTCGACGTCCAGCGTAGACAAGGATGATTTGAAGTCTGCCTGGGACATCATGGTTTTTGCGCTTTTCCAGGACACATCCTTGATCCCTTTGATAAAGCAAATGCATTCGCATACTTTTTGCACCTCTTTTGGGGGTTTTGCAAATGAACGGATTTCCGTGATTTCAGATGATGACAAGCTGTTCAATGCATTTTTGGCCTCTTCCAGCGCCGGGAGGGCGTCTGCAAGGGCAGACTCGGCTTCTTCTTTGTCTTTGGCAATTTGAATATTTTGAGCATCGAGCTCAGCTCCTTTGGCCTCAGCCATTGACTTTTTTTCCTCAGCTTCCGCTGTATTCTTTGTTATTACTTCCAAAAGTTTGTTGCAGGCTTCGGTTTTGTTTTTCACAGCAACATTTTGCTCTGCTAATTGTGCATTCAGGACATCAAGTTGCTTCGACGATTCTTCGAGTTTTCCCAAACCAGACTCAAGACGCAGGCACAATTTACCATTTAATTCGCGATTCTCTTCCAATAGTCGGTTATAGGTACTGATATAATCGAGATAGTTTTTCGGGGTGACATAGTTCGCTCTTCGATACTTTTGCAAGAATGCCAAGCTTACATCCCCTACTGATAGGTGAACTGAGACCATATGAGCAACAATATTTGACCGGTGTTCTGGTGCAACCAGATTATCCTTCAGAAAAGCATCCGCCACTGAGAACAAAGCTTGCTCCGGCCATGGCGGAAACCAGTCTATCAATGTGTTATTCACAAGTCCAGGAAAAGACCGGCAACGTTCCCGAAGCTTATCTCCTTGTGGAGACATGCATAATACGATGTGCATCTTGTCACTACATTTGTTTATCAGATATTGCCACATGAACTCTTTGTTCTGCGGCAGACCCAGCTTTGTGACTTCGTCTCTGACAGTTCCAAGCAAAATTTCTTTTTCGTCGTCTTCAAATAATGCAGGTACCATTCCCGTCGTAAGCATATTGTTAATAAGCTCCAGGAATCCTTCTTGAACGACATGAGCATCCGTGAACATGAAAACTGTCTTAACGCCACTTGCTAGTTGATTATACAGGCCTTTGAGGGATTCTCGAAATTCGTTTTCGCCATATCCTCGTGTGAGAACTATTTCAAACACTTGGTAACCAGCTGCGAAGGCCGCAAGTCTTGTCAAAGATTGTTTCCCTGAGCCACCAACACCAACAAGCAGGGCGTGACCTCGATTCATGCGAATGACTCGATGGATTCTCGTGAGATGGTCCAAAGCATCTTCAAATAGGACCAAATTCATTTTGTTGTACTTGTCGTTGTATTCTTGCAATATCTCGTGGAAAATTGGTCGAACAGCGGCAAAATCCAGCAAATCTTCATACAGCCGGGCGGTTTCTTCATGAAGGGCATGTCGGAAATCTCCAAAAAGGATAGGATTTTTCGTAATGTACTCCTCATCTGCTTCAAAATTATCGAGTACCAGACGATTGATCAGTTTGTTGACATAAATTCGGTCTTGCTCTGTGACGAGTCGATCGTAAAATACCCTCAGAGATTCGTTTCGCCACAATCGTGCAAATTGCTTTCCAGAATCAAAATGGTCAGGAGTTGCACTGCATAGGCCTTCGAAAATTCGTGAAATATCACGTAAGTTAAAAATGTAGTGGAACTTGGACGGAGTAGGCATCAAGTTCTTAACGATCTCAGAGTACAATTTTAACGTTATGGTCGTCAACTTTTTTGCTACCCCTTTTACTCCTTCGGTGAAAATGCTCGTGTGTCCTTCGATGATGCTGGAATAAATTCTCCTGAGACTTTCTTCCACAGGGAATGTGATGTTGAACACCGCAAACAGAGACGCAAAACGCGGGTCAACCTCGTTTCGGCCGCCACCTTAAAGAATCATAAGCTTTTAAAACTAAAATAGAAAGACAAACCTGGTGTTCCCATGGAACTTACAAACTGAACATCTTTCAGATTCTTCCAGCTGAGCTCTTTACCGCGATCGTACAATCCCCCTTTTTCAATCAATAGCTTAAGAAGCGCGATTGGTTGCTGCGTCCCATATGTGTCCTTTCCAGGCATATTAACATCGTCAATGAAAGTGACAAGTTTTTTCCCTGCCGCTGGACCGTATGTGTCTTTTGTTCTTTTTTCTACATTAGCTTCCATGTTCCTTTGAACATCCAACGAGGTCGTTCGGGAGGAAAAATTGATATTCAGCACTAAATTTTTGTCCGTAGGAAGCTGCCGCAAGTAGTTTTGGACAGTCACAGTTTTTGACGTCCCGGAGTCGCCAACAAACAAAACTATAAAATCCTAAGAACCCAAGGGATGATGTTGTGAAGATGATTACCTGGTTTCTTTGCTCCAATCAACTTTTCCAGCAACCAAGTATGACGAACTGTGTCCAAAGTTGGGACTAGGATTTCATGGAAAGCAGCTGATCTATTGTGAATGTATTCTGGCACATAATGGGTCCATGATATCCATTGAAGCTCAGACAAGTCAAAGAAGAAGTCATAAAGGGACTTTTCGTTTCCAGGGATCTGCCCAGCTGAAGTTGTCGCTGCAACGTGTACTTGAGGAAGATCGGACATCTTTTTGACAGAGTCAGAGAATTTGTTCCTGTCTTCTTCCAGAATCGTCGCACCTATCGACCAAACAATTGACTGAATGAAAACAGCTTCAACTACTGCTTCTTGCGAAGCCAGTTTTGGATCCATAAGCTGCATTTCCAAAACTGAACATAGTTGGACGACCATTGCAAGTGCCGTAACTGGAATGACTCGTTTCAAAGGAACACCAGAAAATCCTTCAAATGTTCCTTCTAATACCAAATCCACGGCAGCTTGGACATATTTGTTGTAAAGTTTGACCATCAAATCAGTTTCAGCCTTTGTTGATCTTGAATTTGACCACTTTAAAAAGTACGGCCGGTATCCTAGATTTTTCGGATCCATGTACACCATTCCTGCCGACAGTATTATTTCAAAGAATTCGAGCAGAATAAAACATACCGCAGCGGGAAACAGTTGCTGGACTCGCGTATTGAAGGTCACCAACTTCAAACAGAAGCGCCACATGCTTCTGGAGTCTGATTCGTTCACCGTTCGGCAATGTGAGCAGTTTGTTATCGTCCATGACAGAGTTCATATTTTCTACCCAGACAGCGTCCACATCTCCATCGAAAACAATATACTTTCGCTCCTTTTTGTCTGTTGGTTTGTTTGTTTCTCTGAATATATTTGACAATAACCCATCCGTCCAATCTCGCGTAACTGGATCCATGGTTCCATATAATTCGGCGACAGTTACAGCTTTTGGATTTAAAAGATATAGTTTTGTTGGAATTCCAAGCTTAGTTTGGGATTTAGCTAAAGTGTCGATGACCACAGTTTTTCCTCCTGAAATAGATTTAACATATATACTGTTGTTTTTTTTGTATCACATTACCTCCTGCAGGTCCAACCACCATTGACGTGTGTCTGGTTAGCATTGTTTCATAAAGCTGGACAACTTTATCAACTTGTTCTGGAAGCATTATGTAATGCCCTTCCCTCAAAACGTCTTCCACAGCATCGTTAAAGCTTGGATACCTTACACGAGGGCAGTCAAGTCCAGGAAAAAGATCGTTTATAAGTCCCAAGAACAACGGAACATCATCGAAAACAAATTTGGGTAAGTTCATGTCGCGCAAGGCTCTCATCAGAACCACATCCTCGTTTAAATCTGGGGATCCTCTTTTTAAGCTACCAGCCATAACGAGGACCGACTTGAGAGCTCTAAGACCAAAATCATAATGATGTTGCTTTGAAAGCTGCCCTTTTGCCAGTTTGTACAGCACAACCATTTTCTTGGCAAGTCCTTTTGCCATTGTAAATCCTAGGAAAAAAAAAATCAAACTGGAATTATAACAATTTTTGTTACCTTCTGAGAAGAGCATATTTTCGCAAATGAGCTCCAAATCAGGGATAGCCATAACAACTGGCCTAAATAATGCCTTCAAGTTGTCTGGCAATTCCGTTCTTCCGGCATATCCAGGATTCATTCTTACATAAACAAGTTCAAAAAGTGAAATATCGTCATACCAACGTACGTAATGAAGATTCCTGTTTTTCTATCCAAGCCAATTTCATTACCCTCGAACTGAAACCGTTTTAGACCCATGACAAGCGCATTTTGAATCGTTTTGATTTGCGCAGAAATAACCGACAGAACAGCAACTGGTGACTGAGGTGAATTTTGAGAGAAAAAAAAATAGAGGCATACGCGGTATTCTGTTAAACTCGTCGAAGCATCCCCATGCACCAGTTTGCACTAATCCGGCGAAGATTTTCCCCATGGCTTGAAAGTCCAGCCCTTCTCCACAGTTTGTTACCATGCAAAGTAACCCTAAAGCTTTTGCTAAGTCTTTCACGGTTTCAGTCTTTCCTGTTCCGGCAGGACCTACAAGATTTTCGTTGGCGATAAAATTTTAAATATATGGGATACCCGCAGGCGCTCCACCAAGCTTCATGGACAATGCTTGCGTCAATGTTAGATAGCAACGATCGGTCAAAGGTGTTATAACTAGTCGTCCATTTAACCCCATGTACTCGTATCCGTAGTCAAACACTCCATTGCATTGCCGAACCAGAAGCTCATCGGCAGTTCGATCCCAGTAAAACCGCAATTGGGACTCCCATTCAAATTCAGATTCGTCCATGATAGAGTCTCTAACAAATTTGTCGACAATATCTTTCGCGTGCACGTCGATAATAATTTGGGAGTTAATCTTTTTTCGATCATTTGAAGATAAATCAGATCGCACTGCGACAACCAGCTGCTCAAGTTGTTCGACCAAAGTTTTGGCGTATTTTTTCATCGCTAGCTTATTTCCATTTTTGATTTTGCGAAAAACGTCTTCTACTTCGAATGTCCACCAAACTTGGGCGCCCGCTAATCCGACCATTCCTTGGTACGTGTAAAGCCATTTGGTTCGCTCCATCGACGCGTAGTAGAAAATAGCTTCTTTATGAATTGTTCGGTTCGAGCGTTTCATTTCCAGTTCCACTGCAGCCATCCACTCTTCGACTCTTCCTTCCACAGGAACGACCCGTCTGAAGTCCAAAGTTTCATTTTCAGAAGAACTCATCCCCACAATGGCTTTTTCATTTTTGCCTGTCCCAAAATTGAGCTTCATTACGTTGTCATACATTTTAATGATATGCTCTTGAACATTTTTCGGATCATGACTGCCGAGAATCGACAGCAGCTCTTCGTCTGATATGAAAAAAAATCGAGGGAATGCATTCCGCTTTGACTCCAAGTAGTCTGACAAAGACTTTTGGCATGACTCGAGGTCGTTCGATAAGTTCCGAAGAAGCTCCAACCTTCCTTCAGCACTGCAAGCGTCAATAACAAGACTATGTTTTGCAGTTTCTCCCATGATCTTCTTGAATGCTTTGTCTATTCTATCAAACTTTGCAGCCTCTTCCGGAAGCTGCTGCCGTATATCTCCTGCACCAATAAAAATTGATTCTAGATACATCCACTTTCTTTGAACAACCATCCACACTTCTGTAACTTCACCAATATGAGACAATACTTTTTCCCATTGTTGAACCGTTGGCAAAAATGCAGTAACAAATCTTGAAGCTCCCATTGACTGCAAAGCCATTGCATTATCGTCCAACATCAAAGTAATTTCATCTGTTGCACCAAGTATGAATCCACGTTCCTCAGTCCCTTTCATATATTTTGTGACAGTGAATCGCGTGTTTTTCCAAGTGGTTTCCACTTCCTTCAATCCATTTTCAATAGATAATTCCTTCATGGCGCCATTAACAATTTCTCCTATTGCGTCCGAATGCTCATTCAGGTGCATTGAAAACAATTTTTCAAGCGTGAAAGTTTCTGGATTCATATCGAACGTTTTCCCAGTAATCTCCATTAATTTCTTCCAATGCCTGTCACGTAGAGCTTCATTTTTTAGGTCCGAAAAGAGTGGAATCGAGTCTTTGAATGTCACAATTTTTTCGGCGACTACGTTATACGGCGGCAGTTGTTTCAGTTCTTTCGGCAGCTTTTTCAGCCGTAAAGCGAATGTTTCAACTCCTTTGGTTAGCACATTGATATCCAAATTTGACCAAAGCGTTGTTGACCATCCGGTGATGGCTGCTTTGACTTCAGAGTATAGCTCGTATATTTTGTCAAGCTCCTTAATTTGTTGCTCCAAATCAAATAACTCTGGATATGATGTTATGTTCAGACTGAACAACTTTTCGGCTTTAACAAGCTGCTCACGCTTCGCGAGAAACGCTGCGGTTATTCCATGAGCCTCTTTCAGCAAAACTAAACCCCTATCCATGTCGTCATCTATAACACCTGGTCCGTTCATCGTAAACTCGTCCTTAAAAATCTTTAATTCGGATTTGAAATCTTTGACTTGGTTCTGCGTGGTTTCCGTAAACTTTGCCTTTACGGGTATCAATGAATCGTCGACATCCGAAGCTTTTAACAGCATATTTTCCCACGTTTCTGGCAGCTGGTTTGCGGATGACACTTCCACTGGGTCGCAATCCATGTTGTTGTTGCAAAGAGTTCGATATGCTTCAATGACATCCAAATATTTAAATTCAACTTCTTCCGAAGAAGATCGAATATCGGCTATGATATTTAAAACATAAGTGAGATCATCTAACGTCTCCGGAGTTCTTTGCAGATCTTCCTCAAACTTCGCGATTTTATTTTGAAGGTAAGAAAGGCCTTCGAATGCCAGAGCATTCAAGTGTTTTCCTGTGCAGGCGTCAGTGAATGTGGTTCTGAAGGGCAACAAACCAATTGCAAAAACCCAGGCTGCTGCTTCATTATGGATCGCAGCTTTCAAAGGATTAGAAACAATCCGCATGAAGTCAACGTCTCGAACATTTGGCTGCCCATCAACATCTTTCGCTAGTTTTGAATAGAAGGTTATTTTATCGTCGTACATCACAACTGAAGGCTTTTTAATCGCAAATTTTTCGAGAGTAACGACCTGCCGTGCCCGATCAATCAAATCAAAGAAGTTACTGTTGTTCAAACCTTGTCAACCTTCCACAAAGGCCTATACTTTCTCCATGAGTCAAGCCACTTGTTCAAATTTCCGAAAGCCTTGTTTGTTGTTGTGTTCAGTTGAGAAACCAGGCCAATAATGACTGAATTGCAAATGATGTCCGAATGAAAACTGAAAATTATTGGGTCTTCATCTTCCGCCACTTTCTGCGGAGGGGTTATAATGCACGTGCCATGCATCCACCGATGAAACTGTTTTGTACTGTCCACAATTGATCTCGCGCTTTTGACAATCATTTTGTATATTTCGCCAGACATAGGTGTTATGACTATTTCGGGAGCTGAGAGAGATGCGGATACTTTAAACAATGGTTTGCTTCTTGGCTTGGGCTTAGTGAAATGGGATCCTGACGCAGACTTTGGCTTCACTTTTGGAGTTTGATTCAGGAGTGCCTCCAAGAACTGCAGATTGTTCATCACAAGCTTATAATGCCGATATTAACGGAGAAAGCAGACAGAAAAATGACGCTTACAAAATTGAGACTGTTGAAAATTCGCCGTTCCCAGTATGCGTAATATTCCTTCATTACTTTGCTTCTTCCGGTATTCGTTCCGGCAACAACTGATTCCATCTTAATGAGGAGAGGCCCGATGCTACCGTATTTTTGGACAATCGACTCTAGCACATTAATACGATGTTTGTTGAGGAAATCGAAAAATTCCTGGGGTTTTTTTAAGGCATGGCACACAAGCAAAATTACCCACATGCGCATCCATCACATCTTCAGAACTAGGCTCGCCGACAAGCATTGCGCGGCTTATACTTTCAACGGCATTCGAAATATTGGAGCTATTTTTCTGAATTTGATTGACGATGGATGAGAGCTTGTTAATTTCTTGATTGCATCTTGATATGAATTCAGGAATGCCTAACGAATTCCAATTCAGTCTAGAAAATCCAGGTTTCAAAGCGCGTTTCAGATCATTGAGCTGGCTTGACAGAAGTTTGATCTCAGCCGCGTCCAAAAGGTTGATGACAGAATGGTAGTTTTCCAGCATTGAAATCAAACTTTCAACAAGCGAATAATACTTCTCTTCCTATCAAAATACGTTTTTAGTAGGATCTTTACTATCACCCGTACCTGTAGAGCAACATTCAACGCACATTCAGGAACTGCGTATCCCATTTTATCCAGATATTTTGTTTCCTTAATAATTTCCTTCAGTTCCGGCCTGAAGTTGACTTTGATTCTATCTGGTGCAGATGCTTGAAGCTCGGGAAGCCCTTCTAATGCGGTCGAATGACCAGGAGTTCCGTTCTGCAACACCGAATTATCTCGAACCAAGATACTCGCTTTCAGCCACTGCAACGAGTTCGCCTCTACAGCAGAGCACCATTGTAAATACAGCTGAAAATAGTATAAGCTTTTTCTCTGACTGCATCAATTTTTTTTGAATTTACATTTTCTTCGAATGATCTCATGGACTTAGCAACTACAAGATATTTCCGAGTTACTGTACGGCCCATCTCACTCGCCAGCATTTCTAAAATTAGCAAGTTAGTCTTTAGAGCTTTGTTGAACGTTCAATCCACCTTGAAGCGATTGAAACCGAACAATCGTCTTTTTGATGCGATAAAAAAGAGATTTCGACCATGCGATCGCGCCAGCTACTTTTGGCTGATTTTTTGTAACAGGAGGATTGGCCCTGGTTGAAATAAGTCGCGTGTCGGGGAGTTGGGGAGCAAACCTGTTGTTCTTGAAAATTTCCTCAATGCTGTCGACCTCTCGAGCGTATTGATCCAAAATTTCGTGCCATTTCCCCATCAGCTGATTGTTGATGCTTTCTCTCGACTTGATATTTTTGATGTTTTGCAACATGTCGAAGGCTCCTTCGGCGCTGCGAAGCTTTTTGAATGAGGCATCTATGAATTGCTTGGCCATGTCTTCGATCTGGACAATTTGTTCGCGAAATCGAAGCATGAGTGACTCCCAATTCTGTTGATATCTGCAAAACTTTTCATGAAGGAGAACTTTCGGGTTCACTTACTTTTTTGAAAAGATGTCGAAAGGGATCTGCTCAAATGGAATGATCAAAGCTTCAACTCTCTTGATCACTTCATCAATTTGCTGAGGATCTCCGGTGACAGCTTTCAACTCAGGACCAAAAATATTGTAAAACTGTTCCATAACTTCCGCGATTTGAAACAAATCACCACACCGTTGTGCCATGTAGTTTGTTTGCTCAAATAGTTTTTTGCGATCAAATTCCCAGCGTTGATCACGACCTGATTGTTCGATACGCTCACGAACTTGGAAATAGGTCTGGAGAGGTTGAGAACTCGAAGAAAACAGGAAACTGCACAAACTTTGCTCCAGCTTTCCAGCAACTCTCTTGAGTCTTGAATTTTCTTTTTAGCTTGCTGTGGTTGCTCACGGAGGATTGTTCGAACGTTCACAATGTTGGCTACTTTGTTTGCTATTTCCCACGCAATACGCGCCATAAGTGGAACCATTCGTTCATCACGATTATAATGCCTCGAAATGATCCAAACCATTCGAATAGCGTTCATCAAAGAAGGCAATGAATCCTTTCATAATTTTTCAGCAAACGAAAGAAGCAGAGCTCTACTCCACCTGTACACTGGTCAAGCTTCCAATGACAATATTTTTGAAATGGCGCTCCAGGGTGCTTAAAAATTTTACATTGTCCTTGGCTTCCGTGTAAACTTTGTTCAACTCCAGCAATTGAAACTCCAGAGAAGGGCAAACTGGCGCTGACGCTTTGCTCAAAATTTGAACCAGAGTTTTGACTATTGGAAGGTTGAGCTGCTCGTAAATTGTCGAAAGGCTGGCAGTTCTGTCTCTCCAAAACTCAATTTCTGCAATGGGCCCCTGAAAGCACTTTTAAAAGCAGCTGAATTTTCTGCTTCTCTTACATTTCCGAGCGGAAGCTTTTTCGATTCCTTGATAAGCGCTCCGCTGACAGTTTCGACCCATTCCTCGGCCAGTTTTTCAAGACGCCGCACAATGACGGAATCCTTCGCCGCCTCGCCGACGTTCGAGTTTGTTAATGCCTGCACTTCTTCGGGAATTTGGAGCTTTGTGTCTCCCGCAACTTGCTGAGCAGTATGGCTGATTTGGCTGGCAAACTTTTGCATGGAAACAACGAATTCACTTCGAAGATGATCGTCTTTAGTGTTTGAAGTTTTGTGCTTCGATGAGTCACTTTCCGCCGCTGCGGCCAGCGGTGCTGCTGCGGTGGTTGCTGCCACGTGTTCGGAGTTGTTGAGCAGAGGAATGTAAATCTCTGTCAAAACGCGTTCGAGCATGAGGAGCGCGTGGCCACTGAAATATCCCATTTCGAAATATTTTGGCATTGTGCGTTCAGCGTCTTATGTTTGGATAGATTTAACCCAATCGCGAGAAAATTTTATGGGAGATTACCTTCTGCAGACTGCGGGACAGGGATTGAATCCGGCACGTTTTTTAGGAAATACATGGAGTTGACTTCAGTGGCCTTCTCAGGGAGAGTTTCAACACATAGATGAAGCTTGTAGTATTCGCGCGTAAAGAAAAGAGATTCTTTTTTGGCTGGCGCTTCGGCAACTGGGGTATCATTTGTTTCATCTTGCGCAACTACTTCGTTTGTTAGGAAGCCGTTGTCAGTGGGGCTTTCCGCTGAATCGGGAACTGCAGCGTCTTGACGATCTGTCTCCTGCTACAAAATTTGAGCGCATAAATATGTTTGATATTATACCGGCGCCGCAGTGGAAACTCTGGCTGATTCGTGGACAGTTTCATCTATTGGCGGAGTTTCTTCCCCAAGACTAGCATCAACTGCTGGTTGATATCGCGAATCGCTTTCTGCTGTCGCCGACGGTAAGCTAGCTTGAGCGATCTCTTCTGGCTGAGAGTTTTCGGGGGGGTATTCGGCATTTTCTTCCTCAGTGGCCTGAGTCTCTGGTTCGGGCTGGAAGACGTCAATTTTTTCGGAAATGCATTCCGCCCAGAACAACAGGCATGTCGACGGCGGGCTTGGCGAGTTGCTTGGCGAAGCCTCTTTCTTGTTTGCGGGAGGATCGAGGAAGTTTTCGAGCAGTTTGAGATTCGTCTTGTCGTCGCGCTCCAGACAATCTAGCCATAGGTCTGTCGGGACGGGCTTGACGGGTAATGCCGGCAACGCGCCTAAGGGAATCGGTGGAGGGACGTAATTGAACTCGACCAGTAAACCGTTCTGCACTTTGTGCCGTATCCATTCGATTCGCTCGTCCCTCATCCCAGTGTTTTTGAAATTGTACAAAAAATCCCTGACAATTCCACTCAAATGGCCTCCGACCGCCGCCAAAGCATGTTGGCAAAGCAAGCATCTGCTGCCCCGAAGGTAAGTTTGCTCGCATATTTCTATCCATGGCCTTGAAGTGATAAAAATGTTCAGGACGAAAGAAGAATTTCGATGCTTGACATCACGCGCGAAAAGTTGATAAAAATAGGAAAGGTCTCATTCCCGTCATTTCCAGCGTCTTCTGATCCATAGAAGACCTTTTCACTATTTAGAGTTGTAGTGGTGGGAAAAATTCAAGACTGCGAGAAGAAAACCGAGATTGCAGGTTGTGCCACCTCGTTACTGCCAGTCTGACTGTCTTTCATAGCATACTATCAAAAGCTTTTCAAACTGCATCAGACTGATACCGAGCTAATTACAGGTATGATGTTCATGCTGCAGGACACGTATTTTCATATATTGGAGGTACGGAGTTCTTGTTTTTCAGGGGAGTTGTTGAATCACGTTTTCGATCAGGGCTCCGAAAAAGTGATTTTAGCATTTCTGCGGGACCTATGCGGAAAACGACTGCCTGTATTTGTCTGGGGGGCAGGCACAAACATGGGGACGTTCGAAAGCCGCGAAAACCACTATTTTTCGGATAGCAAAGTTCTGCTTCTTGCAAGCGATGTAATGGATCGCACCTTTTCATTTTGGGCCAGCAAAATCGTGGATTTCGGATCCAACGCAGCCCCTTACTACGTGGATGAAACGAGTTTCAGCGAGGAAAACATTGAGAAAACGGTGAATTTCTGCAATCTCTATCAAACTGATTTGCAATCCAGATTGCAGACTTGTGCGTTGCGGTTTGCCGTATCGGAAAAACCTTAGGTGAATTAAGCAAAGTATGAATATGATTCTGAAATGAATGATAATTCTTTTTTTTTCTTTCTTTTTTGACTCAGGCTGAGTTAAAAGAGAGTATGGATGGGATGGCTACGAAATTTCCAGATGTGCTTCCACGCAACGAACTTATTAAATTCATTTGCAATGAATGCAACGGTTTGCTTCGGATAGAAGAATGGGCTGACATATACGATTCTCATATGGAGCCAACCCAGCAGTCTGAGCACGTGTGGCCTGCTCCGAAAATGATTGACGTTTAAGTTGAATAAAGAGCTTGCAAGTTCTTTATTATGTTCGTTCACAATTTCGACAGAAAGTTCGCCGACTCCTGCTCCTCCCAAGTTGGATAATCAGAATACCATTCCTTTCCTGGAGTGTAGTATCCCTTGGCGGCATTTTCATACTGGGCGATCGGCTTTCCAAACCTTATTCTTTGGACCAGGTCGGGATTGGTGATGAAGTCTCGACCGAATCCAATAAGATCACCCCTGCCAGTTTTGAGTGCTTCTTCTGCGATGTCAGCAGTGTATCCGCCGGTCAACATCACTTTCGTGGCTGGGTTATTGAGCAATGGGCGGTAATCATTGAGTTTGGAAGTAGTATGTGGGGGACCTGGGAGCCACATTCCCCACACAGGCTCCGTAAGTTGAATATAACTGAGGTTGTACTTGTTCAATCGAGAAAGCACATATGTGTACAGAGCCTTGGGATCGGAATCCTTCATTCCTAAACAAATCACGCAACTCAAAACTAAGGATTAAACGCTATCAAGTAAGGTTACCTTGCATGTTACATTCAGGAGAAATTCGAATTGCCACTTTGGACGGAGGAATCACAGAAACGATGGCGTCCAATATTTCAAAGAGAAATCTAGCACGGTTTTCGATGGAGCCTCCGTACTCATCAGTCCTTAGATTGCAATTATCATTCAAGAATTGTTCAATCAAGTATCCGTGCGCTGCGTGAATTTCAACCCCATCAAAGTTCTGCCACCATTGATTACTTAAAGAACGAAAAGTATGCATTTTCACTAACAGAAATCTCTACAGCAAGTTTTGCACTGTTGGCATAAGCCTTCACGAGCTCTTTAATTTCCGGAACTGTTAAAGCACGCGCTGGTGGGCGATTTCTGCGAGCACTTGTTGCAGAGCTGGAAACTTGCAAACCGTTGTTTGGCTGATACATTGGTTGAGATAAGCGACCGACATGCCAAAGCTGAGCGTATATAAAGCCTCCTTTGGCATGTACTCCCTCAGTGGTGGATTTCCAAGCTTAAGCAAAATCAAAATTGTGAAGAATGATGAGAACCAGTGGAACACTTCCGCTGAAAAGCAAACCTGTCGCGTGTTCCGCAGTGTATAAAGCAGGCACGCTGGGGTAACCGTTGGCGGTCGGGTCAACCTTAACAAAATTGATTCAACAATGGATAATCGACAATCGGCAATCGCCCAACTCACAGTAGTTCCCTCGGAAATCAGCAGGCCACCCGTAGTCGCTCTTTGTGTGTAATATAGGGCATTGTGGGGGTTTGCAATGTACTTGGGACTGCGGGATCGTGTCAAAGGCGCCATGGCAATTCTGTGGGAAAGCTAAAGAGTGGTCAGTGGCTTTGCCGACGCAGGCCCAAAGACAGTCGCGGAGTGATCGCACCAGCATGTCGCCAACTTTGATCGGGCTGAACAGGAGCGGGTAGTTGGGGGGAGGTGACATCGGGGAAGGCCTTGGAAATTTTTTCTTTTTGTTTCTGGCTGGCGCCTTTTGAAGCAGCGTGCTGACAAATCACAGTGCCAAACCACCCACAATGGCGCGTCTGCTGACAAACGCACGCCACACTGCGCACGCGAGTGCATGTCAGCACGTTCGCAGAGATTCATGGAGTTTGTTTCTGCGAATGCATCCATCGTGTGCACAAACAAAGGGCTGATGCTCGTGCCCATGCCCATGCCCATGCCCGCGCCCGTTCCAAGCCATTGCCAGTGCCAGTGCCAGTGCCAGTGCATGCGGCTGGTTGAGGAAGGGCTGTCTGGAGCGAGACTGCACTGCTCACATTTTGTTTGTCTGTGCGCCAAATGCTTGGAGGGCACCGACGCCGGTCCTTCTCGGTCGACTTCGCCGCCACCCAACATGACACGCAGCAGCAGCAGCAGAGGCAGCGTCCCAACAGGCTGCCGCTGTCCCAACCTTCCTCGTCGCCACGAAAACTCGCCACGACCTCGACATCATCGGCCCCGCCATCCGCTCGCAAGCAGAAGAAGGACTTCGACACCGCCGTTCACGACCTGGCCGAAATGAAGCTAACACCCACTCAGCGTAAGCTGCGTTCGATTGCTCGCGAAGAATACACAAAGGCGCATCGGGCCGGTTTTCGAAAGGCAGCTCCATCAGACGGTTCCCACGTGGAAGACAGGGCGCAAGACAGTATAGACCTTCAAGTAAGGGCTGCACCGGCGTCGCCACCACGCGAAGGCGGGAAGCTGGCGGACGTCAGTGCAAAAAAACATAGCGTGGTTGACTTCGACGCAGAACTGGACGCGTTTCTCGACTTGTCCCCACCTGCACCACGCACCGCAACCCGCAATACGATCCGTAATGAGTCCCGAAATACCAAGACAGTCTTCGCTAAATCTCCACCGGTGCCGGACGCAATGCAAACCAAGCTGGAGACCCTTTGCGGCTGTCTCCACTCCCTCGCATCGTCGATGGATCCTCTGCTATCTTCTCCTACAGCCACGCGGAGTTCGTCTGACTCTCCCCGTAACCTGCTGGGGGACACTCTAGATGCTGCCATTTCCGCCGTAAATTCCGCTATGAGGATGGTTAATAATGTACTCCTACGGAATGATGCGCTTGCCACGCGTTTGAGTGAAGTTGCCGAAGCTGTGGAAAAAATCGAAGCTCGCGTGTCTTTTACTGAGCAGCAAGCGAGGCAGCTGAGGTTGGACATCTTGGACGCTAATGATTTCGCAGTTAAAGCTGAGAATTCAACACGGGCAGATATCGAAGAACTTTTCAGGGGTTTAGATTGCGTTAAGGCCGAGTGCCAAGCTGTCGGATTTGGGAAATTCATGCAAGAATCTGTTTTCCCGCAATAGCCGCCATGGGTTTATTGAGTGTGCAAATTGTGAATAAATGAAGACGACGAACAAGTGAGAATATTTGAGCGAGGAAGCAGGGAAAATCAGGAAGATACAGAACAATGGGGAAAAAAAAAAATCTTCAGGCCATCCTCTTCCCCCTCATCATAAAATAGATTTAAATTGATCGCACGCGCAAGATTTTCGTTGCATTGCTGGATAACAGTAAGTTTACAGTTCCAGTCCAGCAGCTTCATCGTCTTCGAACGAGTGTATAGAGCTCATGTCATCGTTGTCGTCGTCATCGTCGCCGGCGGCTTCGACTGCCTCTTTAGTCGCGTGTTTCGCGGTATGCTCTAATTGAAGTAAGAGTACAGTGCACAAGGCCATCAAAACACCTTTCACTTTCAAATCATATGATGCAGGATCCCGCATGAGTAACGCTGCAGCTTCGCCATTCAGAGGATCCGTCGGGTTGGGATACCTTAACAGCTGCGGCAAGAATACCTCAAAGATATTGATCATGTCTTGTCGAATTAGTCAATGGATTTGTGATCGAAAGTCAAAAAATAACACTAATCTCACCGAACATCGGCGACCAAGTTTGGTTGATTACATCAAGACACACAGACCCGGATCTGCACAAAGAAAGCAAATTTGAACTAAGTCACGCTGACCACCTCACAAACGCACAGTTCGTCGATGTTTGGATGGAAAATCTTGTTCATGAAACCAATCGAGGGAGACTTGTATGGATATTGATCAGGAAGCTCCACATGAACTTTCCAGAGGCCGCCTTTGAATGGTGCTGATGTTTTTCAAATGTGAGCAAAATGACGCACTCAGAAGGAAACCCAACTGTCATCGGGACCATGAAACAGAACGTAGAACTCTTGCATTGAGTCGTTCACGAGCGTCACTTCGTAGTCGCTCATCAGCCTGTGGATTCGTAAGATATTGATGAGACACCCAAAAAAGGTGAGCTCAAGATTACTCGCGGCCACAGGCCGGAGATATCGAGTGGATAATCGCACGGACGATCGCGTGCAGCAGCGCGCAAAGCGGAAGACGGGCAACTCACAGCTTCATCATATCAACCTCGATGCGCCGTTTGGGGCTGCTCATTTTTTTTGTGAGACTGTCAAAAAGACAAACGCAATCTTGTCATTTGCCGCAGGGGCGGCCGAGACGCGACAGACACAGCAAGTGCCGCATGGTCGGGCGGCCGTGCGGGCAGTTCCACGGATGGTCCAGGTGCGACAGGTTGCGCACCACCTGCAGCAGCCATTACGCTCCCGCGTCATGAAGCACACACTGAACAAATAAGAACCTTCTCCATCCGGCCTCGGTCTAGCACAGCCCCAATCATTATCGACTTTCTACACGCCTTGGACGCCAGAATGCCTTCCAATCTGGAAAACTTTATATTTTCCAGACTGCTGGTGCTTGAACACTCTGTGATCTTGATGAGCAGGTCTTCAAGATCTGCCACTCCCAGTAAGGCTTCATTTTGGTCAGGATCCTCAACAGCCTTACCTGCCACCCCGAACTTGACGGTCTTTCTTTCATCTTCAGGTATTGTTAACAAAAGTACACGGCTTCCAGGTTCGCGAGATTCGTCGATGGATATCTCGAATCCGTTCCTCCTTCCATTTAAAGCTTAGATCAATCGCGTGAAGAACAAAAATACTTCAAAATATCCTTGTAGATCGCTGCAACTACTTCGGATTGAGCTGGCAGATCGACAGGCAATGGACGCATAAGACGCTGGCAATTCGTCACACGATATCCTTTGCACAAGTCCTCATAATTCCACTTCTCGTCACTTGCATGTTGATCAACTACAAAGAGATCATTTTTATGGCGGACAATTATAAACCCTGCATTAAATTGACCAACAACTTTCATGGTTGCAAAGTCTTGCTTGTGAATATGACGGGCAAGCTGAGACTCTGCAACTGACGCAGGCATCTCGGGGGAGAAAGATTGCGCGTCATCGCCAATTTCTGATTCCGCCGGCGATCCACTGTTTTCGACAGCGATATTCTTTCGATATCGAATACGTTGCTTGAATTCCATCTCGATTTGAGATGAATCTTTGGCAACTGTTGTCTTGCGATTCGCAATTAAGGCAACAAGACGGTTTTCATTAATTGCTTGCCAATCCGACGTCACAGGTTTTCGACTGACAAATGACCTGCCGCCTGACAAGTTGTCCGATCTTGATGACGACGATGTGTCGGATGATTTTGAGACGTTCGATGCTGAGGCAAGCAAGGACAATCTAGTACTAGCATCTGAAGAATCGGAACTGACACTTGCTGAAGTTCAATCAATTACTTGCGTTGTACGTACGAAATACCAACCGAGCTTAACTCGCTTTGGCGGGTTTTCCGCGGACTTACCACCGTCTTGCGCTTCAGATGGGCAGCAAGAATTGGCGACATCCGCAACTTCCACGGTGGAATGCGCAACAACAGATTCCGAGGAATTTCCAATGTGATCTTCTGCAGCCACTAGTGAAAAATTTGCACTTGCAGGGAAATTTGTGACTGAAAACACCCTTTTTGGACCAAATGCGCTTTCCAACTTTTCCTGTGAATATGAAAGACAAATGAAGTCACGAACAAATGAAAAATAACAAAAACCTTCAGCTGCTCAATGACTGCCCGCTCGTTGTGCAATAATATTGTCCGTTTGTCTGGTGTTACATTCACGTCATAGTTGCAAGGATCCATAATCAAGTTCCACGCAACAATCGGATATTGATTCGAATTGTATGTCTTGTAAACTTCGTTCACGGCTCTTGCCAACTGATAACAAGAGTCAATGACTCGAACAGGTATAATGCACCACAAACCTTAGGCAAATCACATGTTCGACCATTTATGTAGTAGTACTGCCGGTCGGTGGACGGCCTCCCATTTCCTTGGATTGGTTTTGAAATCAAGGCTTTGACATGCATTGCTGTCGTATTTACTTTTTCCTCATCTTCTCTATCTTCGGACTCTTCGTCCAATAATTCCTCCATCTGGGCTGAAAATTCGAGTTCCATTACGCTGTTAAAAACTTTTTGACCAAAAATCTCTAAAAGATTGCTTTTTGCTGATTGATTGCCAGTTGTATGCACAAGTGTTGTCGTTTTGCCACTGATAAATGCAAGTGCTTACATGAAATACCAGACAACAGCAATCATATCCTACCTGCTTGAAACTTGAGAAACAAGTGAAATTCGTACATTTACAGCCATTATTGCGATGGATTGGACCAAATCAACACACTTTCCAATATCCCGCCGCAAATTCTTTCGAAATTCACCGAGGCGTACAGGAAGGGAATGAAATAGGTTTTTAACCGTCACTGTTGTCCCTCTTTCGCGAGCGGCTGGACACTTGGAAGTCAATTTTCCACTGGAATCATATTCCAGTTTTGCTGCTGCAGAGACGGAGTTTGTGTTCGTAACCACTGTCAGACCGCCGGCAATTTCGCAAACGGAACTCAGAGCTTCTGCTCAGAGTTGCCGAAAGTTACAAACTCAAACGTAGTACGAAATGCTGACCTCCTCTGAAACCAAAAGTAGCTATCGACGAAAGATCGTCGAAGGAGGACAGTTTCGATGTGCTGTATTTGAGGCAAAGTGATTCGTAGTCATCAGGATCGATGCCGTTCCCGTTGTCTGGACAGAGGAATGTCGGACAAGTTCCAAGAAGAAACAGAAGAGATGGACCTGAAACGGTGAGAGATTCGAAAACGGACGCGTCGGCTGTAGATATGCATATGCGCACAGAATCGGCCTTGGCGTCGAGAGCGTTTTCGAGAAGTTCCTGCAGTGAAACCCGGTGAATATTGACGGTGCGGGTGCACCGCACGGAGCAGGAACCTTGACGCAGGCAACAAGGTCCGTTACGACCTGCCCTGCACAGATGCGGTGCACGTGCGCGCGCGGGATGGCGCGGATGGCGGTGCCGCGCATTGCCATCGCCGAATAAACCAAGTTGACTTCAACTCGATGTCGACCACCGCGCCGACCAAGGCTGCGTCGACGTCGCAAGCACACTCCGACGCTGGCGCCGCAGCCGCTACCATGCCGGCACTCATCGCCGAGGTGCGCGCGATCCTACGTGGAAGGTTCGTGCGCCCCGCCCGCCTCCCTACTTCGCCTTGATACGAAACTGAGCGCGTATGATATACCCCTTCGCCACCACAGCTCGCCGGATAGCCCTGCTCAGTCCCATAACAATGCAGCCATCACACGCGCATCTCTTCGCCTTCGCGACGTTCTGTTTACTCAGGTATGTAGTGCTTATTTAAATGATCGTCACCAGATCATGGTGCCTCACAGCATCCGTCCGCCGCGGTGATAAATGCAGTCAACAAACGAATCTTCGATATAATGTGCTCCTCGGACCCCTGGGATAAAATAGTCGGTCTCACCGTCATCGGTAATGGCAATATATCGCTTTGTTGCTTGCCGATTCGTTTTCGTCAATAACAGAAGCGATGATCGAATTGGACGCGACCGAAGGCGATTCCTCGAAAATAAATCGATTCGTGAACTATATTCGTCTGGCTCTCCCTGGATCCATGGAGCCGGATGTGTGCGCTGCAGCTGCTCGTGCTTTAGGTCTGATGATCGACCTGTCCGCCCCAATTAAATTTTGTTGAAGGACGATTGGCGAAATGGGCGGGACCATCTGGAACACTAGTTATAGAAGTTGACGTTAATCGTTCGTTAGAATGGTTGCAAGGTTGGCCGTTGTTACACGAAAGAACTTGATTGAGATTTTGAAAGGCGACCGAAATGAAATCCGTCGATATAGCGCCGTATTGATCATCAAAGAACTTGCTGGGAACACTCCAAATCTGGTGTATTCGTATATGCACCAAGTTCTCGATTGTATTTGGACAGGCCTTCGAGACTCAAAACTTCAGATACGAGAAACAGCAGCGGAAACTTTAGGCTCCTGCTTAAAGGTCATGGTACAACGGGACGCGCATCAGTATAAAGAGTGGTATTTGCGGGTGTATTCCGAAGCAAGCAAAGGAATTTTGTCGTCAAAGAGCCCATCCACCGAATTTTTGCACGGGTCACTATTGGCACTGAAAGAAATGTTTCGATGCACTCCAAAGGTGGAAGGTTTGCTTTATATGTTTTTCTAATATTTGCTCATGTAGTTCATGGAAAGTAAATACCCCGAAGCGAGCGAATTAATACTCCGCAATCGGGAAAACAAGGACACATTGATTCGAAAAACAGTCGTATCAATGAGTTCATCACTGGCAAATTTCAACACGCAGTTGTTCTTGTCCCTTCATTTCCATAATTTCCTGCCTTATTTGTTGGGGCTGTTGAGGCGAGAGAGAGATATAGCAACCGGTTTGTTTAGAGTACCTCTATGTGTTGTCTGAATAGAAATCGCAGTAAACAGGGGTTTCGTGACTTTCGGCGAACTTGCTGTTTTAGTGGGATACGAAATTGCGCCTTACCTTGAGTCCTTCATGAAGACAGTCAAAGAAACTTTGGCAAAGTCGTGAGTCTTCATGATTTTGTTTTGAGAATATAAGATTGTGCTTCAGAAAATCACGAACAAACGATTCCGTGGTATTCCAATCTGTTGGGAATGTCGCAAAAGCAGTTGGTCCTGTTCTCACTCGATTTGTGCATGATGTGCTGGATGTTCTATTCGCCCTGGGGTTGACAGAAAGCTTGTGCAGGCTTTTAAGTGATTTGTGTCTGTTTGTCCCCCCTTTAAAAGCCGTCTTGCAAGGTATTGTTCTTTACTCAGACATCATTTCATGCAATTTCTATCAGATCGCCTGCTTGATTTGTTGTCGCTGGTTTTGTGCGGTGAAAAGTATGAACATTTGGCGCTTGTGAAGAAACTCCCACGCGATTTTTTCGTAAGTCCACTCAAAGCTTTTGGTTTTTGTGAATCTTTTCACAGATTGTCGAATCTCGCGATTCCGAACTGATAATTTTGGCTTTGAATGCTTTGGGAAGCTTTGAGTTTGCTGGTATTCAAATATATTTTAAAATAGTGTCCAATTTTCACGTTATTTTCTTAGAACACTCGTTGTTGGAGCTTGTGAGGGAATGCGCTGCTCTATATCTGTACGACGAATCATCGGCCATAAGGAAAGCAGCTGCCTTGACATGCTGCAAACTTATTGTGCGGGATCCCATCAATTATACTAACAAACCGTATGCCTCAAAAATAGTCAATTCAGTTTTCGAAAAGTTACTTGTCGTTGGAATCACTGATCTTGGTGAGAATGCAGCTGGTAGTCAGTGTAATTCACAGTGGTCTTGCAGACTATCGTATTAGACGAGCGATTATGTCTTCCTTAGATCTGAAACTGGATCATCGTTTTTCACAGCCTCACAATATCAAGTCAATTTTTGCCGCACTCAACGATGAAGACTTCGTCATTCGAGAGCTAGCGATTGTCGTCATCGGGCGGCTTTCACTGAGGTATCCGACTGGGGTCATTCCACTCTTGCGGCAGGCCTTGATCCAGTTTCTCACCGAAATTCAGTACTCAGGAGTCAGGTATGTTCTTTTCGGAAACACTTAAATCCATAAGCAATATCCCTTGTTCAGTTCTCAAACAGAAGAAAGTGCCAAATTGCTTGCGGGGCTAATAGCATCCTCTCATCACTTGGTTAAACCTTACGTTTCACCTATTCTGAAAATTTTGTTGCCAAAAACGAAAGACTCAAACCCCAATATTTCCGCAAAAATAATTACGGCCGTCTGTGAACTTAGCAGATTCGGCAACGAGGATTTCTTGCCTGTTTTGAACGAATTATTGGACATTCTGGTTGAAGCAATCCGAGACCCGACAAGCGCCGTTCGTCGTGAAGCGGCACTAAAAACACTTGGCCAATTATCGACGAATGTTGGAATCGCGGTTACTCCCTATCAGAAATACCCAGAGCTTCTCGGGCAGTTGATTGAGAAATTCAAAACCGAACAAAACGCGACCTTGCGAAGAGAGACCGTAACTGTTGTTGGTCTACTTGGGGCGCTTGACCCGTTTCGAGTGCGAGTTGAGTGCGCCAGTAAATAATTTTGAATTTAAGCTAGTCAACTTAAAGCTCGAGGCGGAAATTGGAGCATCATCGTCCCAAGCCCAAGAGGTTCCCTTCCAGTCAATTCCAACTGGACCCTCGTCGGAAGAATATTGTCCGATGGTTGCAATTGAGTCTTTGATGCGGATCATTCAAGATGTTTCCGCTGGTGCGTTTCAATCCGCTGCTGTCACGGCGATAATTCAAGTATTCGAAAAATCTGGCTCCAAGGTCACGCTGCCTTTGCTACCGAAGGTAAATATTTTCTTCCCTGATCTTCCATTTTAAATCATGTTAGGTTTTGCCACGGTTACTCAAAACAATGCGATCGTGCGCTGTAGTTGCTCTTGAATTTTATACTCTGAAACTGGTTGAACTAACGGGAATAGTGAAGAGGAATATTCGCCCATATCTGAATGAAATGTTCGGCATTATCAAGGAGAAGTGGCACGCCAGTGCAAATTTTCAAGTTTATGCTCTCAACCTTATTGATGCTGTAGCTATCGCTGTCCAGTCTGATCTGAAAGTGTTCATTCCGTCTGTTCTTCCCCAGATTCTCCAAGTTTTTGAGCTTGATGCAGCCGGAACAAAGCCGACTACACAACGAGTTCTCGAGTCCCTCTTGTCCTTGAATTCTGGAATTGACGAGCACATGCACCTTGTGGTCCCAATCATTGTAAAACTGTTTGAAAACACATCTGCGCCGATTGGAGTTCGGAAGTTGGCTATACAAGTTGTAGGTCAGATGTCACGGAGCATTAAGTTCAATCAAAGCTCGCGAGTAATCCATCCTTTGATCCGTATTATCAACGGTCCTGTGATCGAGCTGAAAATTGCTTCGATGGACGCTCTCTCAACTTTGGCTACTAAACTGGGCACTGACTTTTCGGTGTTCATACCAATGATTAATAAGGTTTCTTCATAGTAATTTGAAGTTTTCTGATGAGTGTGAAGATCATTGCGAGGAATAACGTGAGACACGCGCGATATGACATGATTGTAAGCAAGATTTTAAAAAACGAGAAGCTTCCTATGCTGCCGGAGCTTGGCAAAGAAAGGTCGTAATCGCAGGTTTTGAGGCTTATCTAACAACGTGCCCGCAGCTCCCAAGAACTCGCCAGACAAGATGAACCCATTCCTGCAAAAAAATTCGAGGTAGACATGCCAAGGCTGAAGCGTTCTTGGGACACCGCGAACAAAGCCACCAAAGCTGATTGGATGGACTGGATGCGCCGACTTAGCATCGATCTGCTGAGAGAATCGCCACAACCGGCGCTACGTGCTTGTTCGAGCCTTGCGGCTAACTATCCCGTGCTTGCACGAGAGCTCTTCAATGTCGGATTTGTAAGCTGTTGGTGGGAACTGTACGATCAGTTTCAAGATGATCTCGTCAACGCAATTACAACCGCAATGAATTCTCCGACTTTTCCCGCGGAGCTGACGCAAACTATCTTGAATCTGGCCGAGTTCATGGAACGCGACGAGAGCAAAGAGCCGCTTCCAATTAGCCGCAAAATTTTGGGCCAGTATGCGACCAAATGCCATGCTTGGGCAAAAGCATTATATTACAAGGAGATCGAATTTATGACTGAACCAACTCCAGCCACTGTGGAAACTTTGATTGGAATATATAACCAGCTCCAGCAACCGGACTCTGCCGTTGGCATTCTTCGCAGAGCCCACTTGAATCACAGTTAGTTTTCTAACAACTTTGATTTTGCTTACATAGTAACACATAGACGTGGAATTGGTTTCTACGTGGTATGAGAAGCTGAATCGATGGGAAGATGCGTTAATTTCTCACGAGCAGAAAAGCGCGGAAGATCCATCATCATTCGAAGCTCTGCATGGGCGAATGCGCTGCTTGTCCAAGCTTGGAGAATGGGAAGCGCTCTCGAAACTTGCCAAAGAATCTTGGAAGAATGCTTCAGATGAAGCAAAGAAGGAGATAGCTCCATTTGCTGCTGCTGGTGCCTGGGGAGTAGCTGAGTGGGAGGACATGGAACAGTATGTTAAAATGATCAAGTCCGATTCGAAAGAAGGAGCGCATTATCGAGCAGTTTTATCCCTGCACAGAAATTTGTTTCCGCAAGCCTCCTACTATATCGAAAAGTCCCGCGAGATGCTTGATTCGGAATTAATCGCCATCTCCGGAGAGAGCTATTCAAGATCCTATAAGTCCATTGTCCGATGCCAAACATTGGTGGAAATGGAAGAAATTATAAAATACAAACAACTGTACGAATTCCCCGATCGGCAAGCAATTATAAGAACGGCGTGGATGCGAAGGTATGATTCCACCGTTGACTTGGAACTGACGAAATACAGGCTCAAGGGCTGTCAGCGTGATGTGGACATATGGTTGCCAATAATGCGGCTACGCGAATTGGTTCTCACACCAGAACTTGAGCCAAAAATGTGGATCAAATTTGCAAAAATATGCAGAAATGCCAAGCGTGCAAACTTATCGTTCAGAGCGCTAAGTGCTGTCATTAACTCGGAATCTCGGGACTTTGGTATTATCGTAAGTGCAGCGTGATGGTGCTCTGTGTAACCGCTGTATTTTTAAAGGATTTAGAGAAAAATTCACCAGAAATCATATTTGCATGTTTGCAACACGTGTATGATACAAACACTGGGGCTGGCGAAGTTCATGCTTTCGAGCAGCTAAGGAAGTTCACGAAAAAGCTAGCTGCCAAGTTGGGAATACCGAGCGAATTCGAAGAGGAGGAAGATGCAGCAAAAGCTAAACTTGTCAAATTGCTAAGCAAGTGTTATTTGAAACTCGGTCAGTGGCAGCTTTATTTGCGGCAGTACGATCTGGATAGACAAGTTATTGCCGAAATGACTGATTCATTTCAGTCGGCCGTACAATTGAACAAGTCCTGGTATACTGCCTGGAATGAATGGTGCATAGCATACACATATATAATCAAGTTTTATGAGAAATCCAACTCAAGTGTTGATGCTCTAGCGTCGTTTGTTGTTTTGGCTAGCAAAAGTGAGAAACAACATGTGGAAACCGAACTGATGAATCATAGGCTTTTTCCAGTCGATAGCACTTTCGAAGACGAATAGTCTGCAGGACACTCTCCGTTTGTTGACTATCTGGTTCAAGTATGGTCACATTCCGGAAGTAAACACTGCAATATCTGAAGGTTGCGGAAGTGTCAGCGTTGACACCTGGTTGCAAGTTATTCCCCAACTGATTGCTAGGATCCATTCACACAGCCCTGACATACAAAAACTTGTTCAAAAATTGCTGACAGATGTTGGAAAGGATCATCCACAAGCACTTGTTTATGCTCTGACAATAGCCTCAAAATCTCAGAATGATGGTCGCAGGAACGCTGCTGTCGGAATAATGAACCGAATGCGCGTGCATAGTTCTAATCTAATCGAGCAGGTAACCCTGCTTTTATTTGATGTCTCCTCACGAAACAACCCAGGTACTATTGGTCAGTGAAGAGTTGATCAGAGTGGCCATTTTGTGGGTGGAAATGTGGCATGAAGGTCTTGAAGAGGCTTCCCGGTATTATTTTAGTGATGACGATGTGGATGGCATGCTTGCCGTTCTGGAGCCTTTGCATAAAATTCTCGAGAAGGTGAATTCAATTTTTTGTTTATAATGCTGAAAATCGAAGGGAATAGGGACCGGAAACTCTCCGCGAAGTATCGTTCTATCAAGCGTACGGTCGCGACCTTGCAGAAGCATACGACTGGTGCCGGAGCTACAAAACTACCGGCAACGTTAACGATATGAACCAAGGATGGGATTTGTATTACAAAGTGATGGTCATTCGCAGTTTTTTGCCGTTGTTGACTTGATTACAGGTGTTCAGAAAAATTCTTGCACAACTACCTCAGTTAACAACTCTTGACTTGCATTATGTTTCGCCGAAATTATTGGCTGCTACGGATTTGGAGCTCGCGGTTCCAGGAACATACAAAAGCGGAGATTCGATTGTGAAAATTGCTTCTTTCGAACCAATGTTGAAAGTAATGACATCCAAAGCGCGGCCTAGACGACTTACTATAAAGGGCGCTGATGGCGTTGATTATCAATACTTGCTCAAAGGTTCGTGACGGCTCCAGACTCTGTTTTAGAATTTTTCCAGGACATGACGATCTTCGGCAAGATGAAAGAGTGATGCAATTGTTTGGATTGGTGAACACTTTGCTGAATAACGATCAAGACACGTTCCAGCGGCAACTGAGCATTCGAAGATATTCCGTGACCCCTCTTTCAGAAATTACTGGCTTGATTGGATTCGTTCCAAACTGCGATACCCTGAATCAAATAATCAAAGACTTCCGCGAGAATCGAAAGATAGTATTGCACATCGAACAGAAGCTCATGAGCGAGGTATTCTTTGAAATTGTTTCGGGAGATGCCTGAATCTATGTTTTCAGATGAATCCGAACTATGATATGCTGCCTTTGAT
The DNA here is from genome assembly GCA_027604725.1 of Entophlyctis luteolus. Lineage (NCBI taxonomy): Eukaryota > Fungi > Chytridiomycota > Chytridiomycetes > Chytridiales > Chytriomycetaceae > Entophlyctis > Entophlyctis luteolus. The sequence goes on from JADHYT010000102.1 coordinate 48,194, forward strand.
TCACAAAGTGGAGATATTTGAACATGCACTCAATAAGACTGACGGGATGGACTTTTGCAAAATGCTCTGGTGGAGAAGCAAAAATGCCGAAGTTTGGCTGGACCGGAGAACCAATTACACTCGGTCACTTGCTCTCATGTCCATGGTTGGATACGTTCTGGGGCTTGGCGATCGGCATCCTTCAAACCTGATGATCGATCGTTTCACAGGAAAAGTGGTTCACATCGACTTCGGAGATTGTTTTGAGGTACCCAACAAGCATTAGATGATGTTTAATGGTGAGTCCAGGTGGCAATGGACCGTGAAAAATTTCCGGAAAAGGTTCCCTTTAGGTTGACCAGGATGCTCATAAACGCTATGGAGGTATGTTTTCTTTTGGGGCTTTTGTTTCTACTCACTCACGTACGTCGTTACGCTCAGGTCAGTGGCATAGAGGGCAATTTCAGGATCACTTGCGAACATGTGATGAGAGTCCTGAGAAACAACAAGGGTAGTGTGATGGCAGTTTTGGAGGCATTCGTTCACGATCCTCTGATCAACTGGCGGTTAATGGGGAACGCAAGTCCAAAGGTGGAGCCTCGAAAAAATGCCGCGTTCGATGAAAACGGTAAGAATTGGACCATCATGTTCTCTTACAGAGTTCTGCAGATATTCTCGAAAACGAGCAAATTGACGGAATTCAATCTACAAGACGAAGAGGAAGCAAGATGTTTAAGTCAGCAAAGTCTCATGGTAACAATCTGTTGGTTCAAAATCAGGAGCAAGCGTTCCAGCCAGAAGCCATCAACACTCGTGCTGTGAGCATTGTCAATCGGGTGGAAAGCAAATTGAATGGAACAGATTTCAAGAATCCATTTCCCCTTGCTGTTGATGCTCAAGTTGATAAACTCATTTTGCAAGCGACGTCCACTGAGAATTTGTGTCAGGTTGGTATCTTTTTAATTTTTTCCAGTTTCTAATACTTTCTCCCAGAATTACGTTGGATGGGTATGTTGAATCCTTTGGTTAATTTTCTAAGCTCTTAATCCCTTTTTTAGTGCGCCTATTGGTAGGACCTTCTGAATAAATTTATTTTGAACTGAGTTGATCAATGAGCCTTTGTTGCTCCAGCAGCACATTCTCTAAAGAATCTGATTGAACTTTCAAACGATGCAGCTCAGAATGTCGTTCCCTGACCAATAATTGGATCTGCAACTGAAATGAGTATTGAAAAGTTTGAGAAGTCTACCTGAAGCCTTTTTGCTTTTCGACTTTCCATCTCGGATTCGACGCGATTTCTTAAGGCTATAGCCTGAGAAATGACGTTGGATTTGTAGAGATGTTTATCACAGTACCTTTAATTTTTCAATCTCGATTTGCTCGGCCTTTGCTTGAAGAATCTCCAGGAAGCCTTGAACGACAGAGTTAAATTCGTCTATCTCTGAGAGGGTTTTTTAACAATATTTATTTTCGTAATTTTTGGTTTCGTGTATGCTTCGAACTTTGTGTGAAATCTTTGCACTCATCTTTAAGGCTTTCGGAAGCCTCGAACTGGTCACTGGGAAGGATTCTTATTTTTGAAAATTCGTCGAACGTGACGTTCAGGTCGTCGGGCATTTTTTCCGGGTAAATAAAAAGTTTTCTTTTCAATGAAGTTGACTGTTAACTGTGTCAACAGACACACCCAGAGACCGCCGGCGCGCAAGGTCAGGATCTGACACTATGACCGCAGCCTCAAGGGACTGCAGTGATGCTGCGAGTTGCGAGCTCAACTCAACAAGCTTTGCGTTTTCACGCTGGAGCTGTTGCATCCGCTCGGACGCGTCACAGCAAGCAACCTGCGCCTCCGTGTTCATGACGACGCTGTTAGATGCCGCGGATGTCGCGTGTAGAGCTGCGCCCACTTCTTTGGACTGCCCGTTCGGAGTTGTAGTGCCCGCCGCTGCTGTGACGGCCGACAATTGCGCACGCAACACCGCGATCTCCGCGTCTCGGTCCTTTAGCGCCGCGAGTGCGGCCGCAAGCCGCGTCAGCAGGTCCTGGCTGTCCACCGCCTGGCACATCTGCGAAGCGTCGCGTTAGAAAAAGCTTTGAGACAAGAGAGCCTGGCGCATGTGACTTGCTTTAATGATTTGCCATATAAGGCCGAGAAGAGGTGTCGGGTTGTTGGAGAGGATGTCGTTTGGACCAATGTTCACCACACGGACACCGGCCGCGACTGCCCCCTGGAGCATAATCTGGAGATTCTCCGCCCTCTGAACGACGTGCTTCGGATTCGCGTACAGCTTGGACTCGTCAACGGATCCCGGAACGGCATAATTGATGAGCTGCGAGATGGTTTTAATGTTTGGCGTGAGGTGGAAAAGCTGTCAAACTCAACGCGAGATAATACACGGCCGTCTCGGCAGGCTTCAAATATGGAGTCTCTCGGTTCTTTTGGGATTGGAAGATGGTTGCTCTTGTGCAAGTCTCTGTCGTCGCTGAGAAGCAGGTTGATGTACTAAATGCATTTGTTGAGAGGGCGAACGTCATGGTGACCACACCAGTTTCGAGCTTGCTATATCCAATTGTGTGTAGTCCAAGTCATTTGACTTCAGCTCAGATCTCCGCCGCACAAGATCAGGCGGATCTAAATTGTTTTCGCGATTGAATGTTTTTCCGAGTTGATGAACGACTAAGAACCTTGCAGCTGCTCTTGGACGGACCCTTGGCGAACAGTCGATTTCCGCAGTTTCGGCAGCGGCGGCACAGTTGGGGGATCTAACGATGCGATGTTTAATTTGAGAACGCGCCACTAAAACATGAGAAAGCACCTTGCATCGAAGAAGAAATTTATTTGTTTCCTCAAAAGCAAACGAAGCGAACAAGGTCCCGAAACTGCTCATGAACAATCCTGGGCCAAATCGAAATTAAGCCGAATGTCCGCATATGCGCGGGTCTGGTTCACAGTGATGAATCCGCGAGTAGCGAGATACAAGATATGATAAAATGCTTGAGAAGAAGCTGCTCTACTCCGGAGCCCACCAACCAGATCGCTCAAGTACACTGCATTAAGATGGTCAATAGTTGATAAATGGCTTGGTTCCCACCTGATCCACTCCCTTGCTTCTCTGCGTGCGCTTTTGCGTAACTGCCAAAAAAGTTGAATTCGATGCGAACAGTGTTCGGCTGACTTACTCTAAAAACGCAAAACTTTCTCCTGTATCCTTAAAGGCTTCATTGTCTGTTCCTTTCAAAATCATGCTGTCATTGGAACCTGCCGGATAACGATATTGGTGATTATCACGAAATGATGACTTACTTGAGGTATTCAGCAGAAAATTGTTGCTCCCATCTGATTCAGCTTCAGGAAAGTTTGCTCTCGACGGGATAGACGCCGCCGTAGTATCTTGCAACGCAAGTGGGCCGGTTGATTCACCCGATTCGCGTTGAGCTAACGAAATTCTACCTCCTGAACTTGCATTCGTGTTGGCATCTTGGAGAATCATCCCACTGCGACTTGATCGCAGTGAAGATCCCCCATGCGACTTTGACCATGGTACAGAAATGCGACTGACAATTTCAAACGCCGCCCCTTCGCTGCCACCCGCGGCATGGATATTATCGTATTCGTCTCTTCCAAATTCGATGTCAAAGTCTATAAGAGGTGACGCATTTCTGTCAGTGGTGACTCGGCCTCCTTTATTGTTTTGCCAGTGTCAAAATTGAGCAAGTTAAAAACGAATAAACCTTCCGTTTCCGTTCGGGTCCTTTTTATCATCGAGTTTGCGACTTCATCATTTGCGAAAAAATTCCCTCGCTTCATGTTTTCGCGGTAGAGGTTTTGAATGCGGTCATTATGTCTAAAACTAAATCTATTCATGGCAGTTTCCGCGAATCCGCGAATTTTGACACGGAAATTCTTCGATGAAGTAATCAGTTACAATTAATCCCGAAAATATTACAGTTTCATTCCAAGCAATATCTGCTTCGAAAAGTGCGGCGGATGCCCTTTGTCTCAAAGATGACATCTCTTGGTTGGACAGCTCCGTCTGAATTTGATTTGTTCAGGAAAAACAAAAAGTTGACTCCGTACTCTTTCATCCACCAGTCTCTTCTTAGATCGTTTCTTTTGAGTGGCTGCTATGCTGAGACCCCCGTCGGCTTGGTTTTCTCTGAATCTTTTGCGTTTTGAACCTTTTTCTTCTGGTCGAACGTCAGAAATTAGATTTTCGACATCTAGGAACAAATAAAGTCAGCAATTGCATCCGAAAAAAGACCTTACTCGAATCATTAAGCTCTTGCGGTGAGAGATCGTCAGGTACAGAAAAGTCCACCACAAGTCCCGAGTTCGAATCTTGAACGTTTGAATCGTTCGCAGCATCATCGAAAAAAGATTCAACCGTTCCTCCAAAATCTCTTGGGAGGAAACTTCCGTCGCTGATGCTTCCACCCAGGTACATATCAATAATGCTATTAGTGCCCGCGGTAGAAATACGGACGCTGCGTCCGCCGCCCGTCGAATGGCTACCGAGACCACCAGTAAACTCAGGAATTGAAATTCGTGTACCAGGGTGATTTGGTGTGAGAATTGACTGTCTGAGAGATGACGGCGTGTGAAGCAATTGGGAGGAATCAGCATTAAGCAACAAAATTTCTGCAGATTCAACAGTGTCCAGCGAGAACGATCCTGATGGTGTTTTGCTGTTATTCTGGGAAAAGTTTTGTTGGTTGGGGCGAATAGCAGTCCATCCTAATAAACGCTCCTGCAATATGACATTACAGAAAAATCTAAATCAGTTCCTATACCCTGACAGGATTTCTATCCGCAAATGATTCTTCGGCAAGTACAGCGTCGGAATGTATGGCATTCACAGTGATTGATGATATGCTGCAACGTCGGAATTGTATTATATTGAATTGTTGAATTTTTAATTACTTTGCTTCCACGGTGACCATTGTAACGCTTGTACCAAGAGATATATCGGTAAAAATCTACAGGTATTTGAAAAAACTTGGTTTTACCCTTAACTGTTACCTTCTTCAAACGGATAAACACATTGTTTGCATCAGAGTAAAGGAATGTCACTTGGTTGTTCAAAACTTTGCTTGCTCCATACTTGATTGTTCGGAGCGCAGTTTTTTCAGTTTTGTTATTATTTATATATATTTTTGTTAGTCTCATTTGGGTGGCTGATTTTGACTAAGCAACCAAGCAGCGAAGCTCACCATCAAGTTGGAGGTCAATCGGAGAGCGACGGGTGCAGCAGGATTTGATAAATAGCGGCACATTCGCGCAACATTGACTTTCAGTAAATCTTTTCGGGAGAGTCGACGGAGCGGGTTGTTGCCGGTGCCGGCAATCCAAACAACTTCAACGATTACAGCAATCAGGGGCATATGTGCCGCGGCCGGCGAAAAAAGGTAATATAATGAGGTCGTGTGCTGCCAGAGGAGTTCTTACCACCCATTCCAGCAGAGTCTGACGCTGAGTCGAATGCGAAGAAGGCGAGGGAGTTCATGTCAAGGTCTTCAACTTAAATTCAATTTTGTTAGATCACAGACTCCATGCGCTTGCTTTCCAGGCGACTGATGGCCGCTTTCATGGACACCAGCACCATATTGACGCACGTTAGACTTGCAAACACTGCGTTCCACATTGCCTCCGAGAGGAAGCTGTCCTCCACAACCACAGCCATAACAAAAAACATAATTGATACGTATCCGAAACCGACGGCTAGACTACCATATTTCGCAACCAAAATAAACCGCCTGTCTGCGTCCTCATTGTCCAACTTAGTAGCACGAATGAATTTAACAAATGCAAATAGCATGATAGTATCAAACACAAATGTCAAGGCTCCAGCAGTGCCACCAAATGCATCTGAAGTGAAAGCTAAGAACGGCAGTGGATCTGTCACATCAGGGAAGAAAGTCAGAAGGAGAGTCATGGAAAGAATCCCAAGCAGGTGAAGATAGCTGATGACAGGGACCATGAAGACCAAGACGGCCTTGAACCTGGTAATACATGGATAGACGCGAGTGACAACAAAATGCCCACGGGCCCAGGAGTACCAAATGTCTGATGAGGGGGCGGAACAGTCAGGACACTGGCACATATGTGCATGTTGTGCTGTAAGCACTCACAGATGAAGGATAGCGAGTCGGCGAAGACTGATTGGGCAAGCGAAATCTGGTAGGTGCGCGCCAAGTCGGTCGGCGAAACAGCCAGCGCGCTCCTGATGAGGGCCGACTCGCAGGCAAAGATTCCGATGAGACAGGCCGAGAACGCCACGAGCGCGCACGATACCGGCGAAACCGGGCAGCGCGTCGAGTGGAGGACGCGAAGGAGCCACAGCAGCACAAGGACATTCAGTGCGACGAAACTATCCGAGACACGCGCGAGCGCGGCGAAGCTGCCGCCGACGATGCCGATGCTGCCGTCGATGCTACCGTCGATCCCGGTGCTGGCGCCGACGCCAATGCTGGAGTTCGCTGTCATTGTCCCATCAATCATCCGCCCTCTTCAGATGCCACAAGCTTCGACGCTGTTGGCGCTCCTTCGGCCCCGCGCCGCCCATACCGCCGTCGCCGCAGCATCCTGGATGCGTCCACGTGCAAATACGTTGCATCCAGTCTGCTGCTTGCGACGACTGTCCTCCCAGCGCCATGCCATCGGCGACAGCATCAACAATAAGCACCAGCCACAGTCTTCTGATCTGGACTCCCTCCGCTGGCGCGAGCCCCCGCCCGCTGGCGTGCACTCTTTCGTTTCGCTGACAAAAGCGCGTCTTGCTGCACTGGTTGTCTTGACGACAATGGCGGGGTACTCCTTCTTTCCCGGGTTGTAATTGTCCAACATAGCCTTTCACTCAGATATGCGGTTGCTCCGATGGCCACTTCGTTATCGACCCTGATGGCTACGACTGCAGGAACGGGATTGTGTGTGGCGAGTGCAAATTCCTTCAATCAGGTTTGCACACAATTCAGCGGTGAGGCCTGACGAAACGCGAAATAGTGGATGGAAGCTCCATACGATGCTCAGATGCGACGAACTAAAACACGAGTTCTCGTCACTCATTCGATTTCTGGGGTCCACGCCTTTACGTTCGGCGTCGCATCTGGCATTGCCGGGGTCGTTACGTTGTATTCTCTCGTGAACCCTTTGACTGCAGCCTTGGGGCTCGCAAATATTGCATTATATGCCGGGGTGTATACTCCAATGAAGCGTTTTACCATATGGAATACTTGGGTTGGTGCTATTGTTGGCGCTATACCGCCTGTAATGGTAAAGTTCTCTATTCACTTCGTTTACCGAGAGTTCAAGAGTTAAAAGACACCCCCGGAATCAGGGATGGACCGCTTGCACAGCATCGCTAGATGCGGGCGCGCTGCTCATGGGTAGGAATCACTTCGTTGTAGTACTCCTCAAGAATTTGTTTAACTTGATAGTATCCCAGGAGCGATTCTCTTCGCGTGGCAGTTCCCACACTTTAATGCTCTAAGCTGGAATCTTCGACCAGACTACTCAAAGGCCGGATACCACATGATGTCTGTTGTCGATCCAGATCTCAATGCGCGAGTGTCGCTCAGATACGCGATAGCTCTGATTCCTCTATGCGCATTGGCGCCAATGGTGGGAATTGTCCCACCATTGACAGTTTCAGCTGGACTGCAATATGTAGTAGCTACCTGTATCGTTAATGGAGGGTTTGCTGCTGCTGCCTGGCGCTTTTGGCGGGAAAGCTCTGATAAGACAGCGCGGGAGCTGTTTTTCGTCAGCTTAATCCATTTACCTGTTATTTTGGGGTTGCTGATGATATTCAAGTCTTAGTTTTGCAAGTGGCTTCAAATCTTAAACAAAAACTTTTGAAATATTTTCAGACAATGGCTTTCAGCTGGGCGCAGCTGGTCAAAGATTCTTCCACACGTTCTAGCGTTGTGTCAAGACGAAGCACCTCGGATCTTGCATCGGTGGAAAGCGACATAGTCGAATCTGATCCTCTCACTCGGGACAGCAATATTATTTCGGCAGTTGAGGCACTTTCCAAAATATCTCTACCATATGGATGAAGACTTGAAACCAAAATCGAAACTAAAACAACAGGTGAAAAGAACTCCGACTTGCGTTTTGAAGCCTTTCCAGTTTTTCGTCGGTGTGGGTGGGGTGCTGAAACTTGCCTTCACGGGCTTCCCGGTGCCGCTTACGACCCTGAAGGAAGAAATCGAGCGTGTGTCGAACACCGGAACTCTTGCAGACGAGAGAGAAATCTCATACTGGCCAGTGGTATGTTTCTCATCATCTTTTGAACGTCTGTTGATTTGGGACTGTTCTTGAAGGTGGATATTGGCGCACTGGCGTCCGCCAACCGCACGCTGACCATGGATCAGCTGGAAGTGCTTTCGACAATGGTTAAGAAGCTAAGCGCGCGGCTAAGGCGCGTAGACGCGTTGGTGGTGACGGAGCTGTCATACGTGATGGCATCGTGCAAAAGCTTGGAAAAGTCCGCGTTCCGCGCCGACGTACCCCTGAATGCGCCCGCACGCGCCACATCGGCGCGGCCTACATCGTCAGGTGCGACATCAGCGCGTAGGGGTAGCAATGGAGTGGGCGCACTGTCAACCAAGAGGAGCGCAACCAGCGTCGGTGCGCCAGTCGACTTCATCTGCGACGACCAGCTGAGTGGCGTGTCGTGGATGGTCGCAGATACAGAAGACTACGCGCGGCACCACGCCACGGCAGTCTCAAAGCCCGGATTCCGCATGCGTGTGTTCCGTGCGTACTGTCAGGAGACAGTGCTGGTGTTGTTTGTTGCGCGCTTCACGTCACTGATGGAGGTTATTGGAGAGTTCCGCAGGGCCGTGGATAAGCTGTACCCGGGATTCTACGACTGGTTCGAAGATCAGGCACTTCATGTGGCTGTGCGGTGTATTCGGTGAAGGCGCGTTTTGGTGAATGCCAGCTCTGTTGTTGTCACGTATCTTCCATCGCTTCCGCATTCCCCTCAGTCTCGACACCATCCGCACTGGTAGCAAGGTAGTCCTGGACCAGTGCCAACATTTGATCCACCTGCTCCTCTGTAAGGCGCTCGCTGAAGTCTTCGATAATCTACACCACGAAATTAGCAGCATCGCTACTCATTATCGTTTGTATACTCACTAGGTAGAGTTCAATGGGTGAAGTAGGGCAGGAGTTCACAACCATCAGGGATTCTGCTCGCGTCAAACCGAACGAAGTGCGCAGCTTCTCGATAAGGGTTGCGGTCCGATTAGGGCCGAACGCTTTGAGTGCGGCAGGATAAACGGCGGTCAAGTAGCGGGTCACCTGGGCTCATACACGTCAGCAGGTCTATCGCGAATCATACCGACATCCACCTCAAAGGACACTGTGCGCAGGTGCTGGCTGTTGTGAGTGTGGGCCATATGATCTGCAGCCTCGCAGCTGCGCAAGAACGCTAGAACTTCGCCGTTAGAGACGAGCGTTGGCCGTGAAGGCTTCTCCGCCGTCATGGCGCGTTTGAACTCGATGAGACTATCTGCCTCAAACTGCAGACGGCCATGGCGACCGCTTCGGACGCCGCGCACATTGTCGTCATCGGCCCCGTGCTACAGTGTGTGCGCGACCGCGGCGCGACGCGTCTGGCGTTAATCCCGCGTGCCCGCATCGTTGCGGACGCCAGGTCCGGCACGATCCTGTCAGTGGATGCGCTGCCCACACCGTCATCGCCGATCGACGATGACGCAGCGGGCGCGAACGACCCCTACGGTGATGACGTCGTGGTTCTACGTCGCGGACAGTTCCTCGTCCCAGGCCTTGTTGACACGCACAACCACGCATTGCAGACACCGCTGGCGGGGAAGGCCCTCGACGCGTCACTCGACGAGTGGCTCCGGCACTACACTTTTCCTCTAGAGAACAAGGCGTCGGCAGCGCCGCTGATCGCTCAGCGCGCCGTCTCGCGCAGCCTCGCGAACGGCACAACTACCGCCCTGTACTTTGCAACGCGCCATGTTGACGCGTCCATGGACCTAGTCGACGCATGCATCGCAATCGGCCAACGGGCGATGGTCGGTGTCGTGTCGATGGACGTTGGCTTGGACGGCAGCAACTCCACTGTCGCCGACACCGATAGAGTTGTTGCAGACGCACGTAGATTTATCGAAGTGGTGCATGCACGCGGATCCCCTCTCGCAGAACCGGTGATTACGCCGCGCTTCGCTCCGGTCTGCTCTTCCGACTTGCTCACGCGCCTCGGCCAGCTGTCACAAGAGATGCAAGTGTTTGTTCAGTCGCACGCGTGCGAGTCTGATTGGGAAACAGACTGGGGCCCCCTCCACTACGGCGGCATGCGTGACTTCGACATATTCAAGCTGCACGGTTTAATCTCGGAAAAAAACAAGGGATGTCTCTTCGCCCACTGCGTCCATGCCAATTCAAAGGAAATTTCTGAAGTTCTTGCTGATCCCTCTGTGGGCGTCTCTCATTGTCCGCTGTCCAATGTGTTTTTCGCAAACGGTATTCTCCCTGCGAAAGCAATGATGGACGCTGGGTTGAACATCGGACTGGGAACTGATATTGGCGGCGCGTATTCTCACAGCATTCTGCACTCTTGCAGGACCGCCATTGCCTCGTCAAGAATATTAAGGGACGGAACCGGGGTTTTGAGAGGCGGCCATCCTACACCGCATGCCCAATCCGCCTTGTCGCATTTGGACGCGTTCTGGATGGCTACTGTGGGTGGTGCGAAAGCCCTTGGAAAAGATTCTGTCATTGGAACCATTCAGCCGGGTTTTCAGTTTGACGCTCTTGTTGTGGTTTGTGTCATTTAGTATCTCTATAACTCCGTTTTAATCTTTATACCTTCAGGACGTAGATTCATCTGGCTCTACCATAGATACGTGGTGGGACACAGATTTTGAAGATTCTTTGCCGGAACTATTTGAAAAGTGGATCATGTTGGGAGACGACAGGAATATTGTGAAAGTTTGGGTGAACGGGAAACTGGTCCGCAACTTGGACAGGCAAGTGTAAGTGAAGTGCAATAGTGTAATGCAATCAACTATAGTAAATTGGCAATATAAACTCAAATCCGGTTCGCCGGTCTCAGCACCGCAGAACATTCTCAGCAGGAACGCACACTTGGTCATCGGCTCTGTTGTACAAGCTCGTAGAACAGTCCAGCCCCGCGCGAAATCAATTCGCGAGGATGGCCTTCCTCCGCAACCTCTCCAGAACGCATTACAACCACGCGATCCATGTCCATGACTGTGCTCAACCGGTGTGCGATTGCAATCACTGTCCACCGCTTACCATTCTTGTTGCTTGGGCTGACGAGAACGCGCAACGCCTGTTGCATGGTCTCGTCGGCCGCTGAATCAAGAGACGCAGTCGCCTCGTCCATCAAGATAATGCCGCATCGGTCCTCACCATTGATGCCACCGTCGGCAGCAGCCCACTTATTGACCACTGCCCGGGCAAGCGATATCATCTGCCGCTGCCCGCCAGATAGATTTGCTCCACCTTCGGCTACCACTGCGTCCAGCGCAAGTGATGGGGCGTTTGCGTGATTTCCGGCCACGGCGTCCAACGCCCGCTGAAGTGTTGCAGGTTTATGCACATTTGTTGGGTCCAAATTTTCGCGCACAGTTCCCGCAAACAGAAACGGTTCTTGAGGGATTATTACAATGCGCTTGCGGCTTTATGATTATGTGAGCAGAACGAAATAGAAATAAGTCAACACTTACAGCTCAGAAAGGCCGACAAGGGAAATGTCGAGATCATCAATTTTGATAGATCCGCGTTCGTAAAGTACTGGTCTTGCGAGAGACATTCCAAGAGTGCTTTTGCCCGATCCAGTTCGGCCCACAATTCCAACAGATTCGCCAGCGTGAATCGTGAGCTGTCCCCGAATGTTGACTGCCAAAGGTGCATCGGTTTTGTAACGTATTCCGAGATTGTCGAAAACGACTTTTCCTTCTTTCGGCCACTTGACAATCGAATCAACCTAAAAATCGCCAGAAATCGCTCAATCCAACTCACATTTTCCGGAACACGCTCAACGCGGGTCGAAAAAATCTCTTCCTGACTTAAAACGGTGTATTCTTGAAGTCTTTCAACGGAAGTGAACGTCATTTCCATTTGCGCACTGTTTCGGACAATCCACTGCGGCAATTTGTTAGACTTCAGAACGTGGGGGTGGAACATACGGTGAGAACATCAGTGAACATGCTCGAATAGTTCAGAATAAGCCCAGCCCAGCCAGGATCAACAGCTCCAAGTAATCCCCAAGCTTTCCCTGAAGCCGCAAAAGCAATAGACGATCCTGCACCGAACGAAACTAGTGCCCCAACCACTTCCACACGGAATGCCAGCCTGACAGAAGACTTGTTGGGTTGTGCACACCGTACAAAAAACAAACCATCTGTTTGTGGCCCACATTGGTAAGAATGCCCGATGATTTGCATCCAACGCGTCGAACATGACATTTAAGTGCGACTCCGACCGGCCAAATGCTCGGATTGTGACAGCACCGCTGTATCGTTATTGCGTTGATTGTTATTGTTGGAATCAAAAAAATCCAGAAAATAAAGATAGCTCACGCCAAAGTCTCTCCGAACGCTGAATACACCGGCGACCGTGATGACGCTTCAAGTCGCTTCAAAGAACGCATGACAGCCATGAACTTGCGAGCGATAGGGATGTATAAAATGGCAATGGGAATGGCAAAAACGCACAAAACTGGGGAAGCGAATGAGATCATGCCAGAAACCATGATTCCGTGAAGAACTTGCTGCACTGTTTCTCCAATGCTGCTTGCGACCTCTTGATCAAGTACTTGAGTGTCTTTTCCGAATCGGTTCATTATTTGGCCGGAATTGGTGCTTTCGAATACGGACAGTGGCGCCTTCAAAAGTCTCTCCATTGCTGCTCCGGAAATCTTCTCTGACGCATGTGTGGAAAACACGATTTGATACGTGAATCGTACATAAAGAGCAGATACTGCCAAGAACGCTGCCAGACCGTAACTGACCAAATCGACGGACGAACCGCCCACTGTCCCACCTTTCGAGCTATCAGACCAAAGTTTAAGGGTGTAATCGTGTAAAAATCCAAATGCATAAGCCATCAGGATCGAAAGAACGAAAAGAATTCCCGCAGATAAACCACCAGACGATGACAAATAGAATTTGTACGCTCCCAACGAAGCTTTGGTTGTTGCTGCCATCTTGTCGGCGTTTTTCGATTGCTTCCTTCCTGGTGTAAAGGTCGATACAGCGGTATCACTTGGCAAAGACTGACTTTCGTCAGCACCCTTCTGCGCGTAGACATTCTTCATGATACTATCCAACGCATTTTTCAGGTGGCTCTTGTCTCCTTCAGCAAACACAGCGCTTCCGCCAACTTGCATGACCACGATAGCTTCTGAAACACCCAAGCACATATCCACAGCATGCGTAACAAGAATACGCGTTCGATTCGCCATCAAAGGACCCAACAGACAATGATGAAGAATATGTTTGGCAGTCTTAGCATCGACGGCCGAGAGCACATCATCCATAAGCACCACACGCGAGTCGGAATAAACAGCACGGGCGAGACTCACGCGCTGCCGCTGTCCTCCTGACAGCAAACTGCCGCGATCGCCAATCCGAGTTTGATCACCATTTTCGAGGGCTTCTAGATCAGTTTTCAGTGCACAGGCGTCAAGGACAGAATTGTAACGCGTTTGGTCAAACGGCGCACCAAACACAATATTCTCGCGAATAGTGTCGTTCATAAGCCACGGATTTTGCGGGGCATAGGATATGGCACTTATTTTGTCATCTGACATCAGTTTGTTCGCTGGTGTTATCACCCTTCCTGAGATTGTGTTTAATTCTGAAGATAGAAATATCTCAGTTAGTCATAAAAAAACAAGCAAAACTGAAACTTCACCTCCAAGAAGGGCCAATAGTAAAGATGTTTTCCCTGAACCGCTTTGTCCAACAATGGTGGAGAGCTTCCCACTCGGAAATATGAAATCAAGACCCTTGATGACTGGTTCATCTGAATGAACGCTGTAGCTGAAGGAAGCGTTTCCTTTGAAACCGCACTCATTCAAGCTATCGTCAAATGAGCCCACAGAATCAGTATGAATAGAGGAGCTCGATCGGAAATATTTCAAATCAATTTCACCAAGAAATCCTTCGATTCTATTCATGGATACTTGCAGCTCCATTAACGAAATAAATAGCTTTGGAATCACAAATAAAGGGTACCGAAGTACGTTGTTGTACATTGCCAATACAGTGAAAGCGGTAGCTGCATCTACACCATGTTCGCGGCCTGACACAATAGCCTGTGCAATAAAAGTTGCTGCAGATGCAATTAGAGGAGAGCATCGCCAAATCAGCTGAGTAAGCATGTTGGCATGAAGGTAAGATTGCAGGGATGACAATTCGTTAGCTCTTGCGCCATCTATTTGAGAGCGAAAGTAGGACTCCCAAACAAACAATTTAATTGACCGCATCCCGTTCAAAATCTAAAAATAAACTTTTGTACAAAGTTGAACTCTAAAAACACCTTACTTCTTGCAGTTTTGAAAGTCTCACGTCACTTTTGCTCATTAAATCTTTACGATGCTTCTTAATTCTATTTCCGACATTCCGTGTTGCTGGCACCGCGAGTGACAGCGAAACCATTCCTGCAATTGCACCAGCCCATCCAACAGAATTTACAAGAAGACCAAAGCACAATAGCAGTAGAAGCGGTACGGACAAGAGATAATGAGACTGGCGGAAGCACGCAAGAATCTTGTCAGTGTCAGCTGACATCAAATTAGAAACAGCACCGTCAGTATATGACGTGCCGCCTTCGGAACTTTTCGGGATCCCTGCTCCGGACATTGAAGGCTGCATTCTCTTTAATCCTTTCATGTATATAGTACCAACAATACAGGCGCGTAATCGCACATCGATGCGTCTGTTCACCCAATAAAGTTGACTTTCACAGACTGTCCGAGAAAGAGATGCAACAAGAAGGCCAAGAACAGGTACAAGAATTTCTGTCGAAGTAGCATCAGGCTTTTGAATGGCCTTCAATATGTTATGAATGAAGAATGGTCCGCCAAAAATGAAAAGATGGTCCACGAGCGATATAGAAAATTCATACGCCAGAATTTTATAGTTAATTCTTAGAAGATTCTTCAAGAGCGATCCTTTGGAGTATGTACCTCTCATTCCTCTGAACGAACACCAGTCAATTCAAATAATGTGATTTCTTCAACTCACGGTAGCATGGAAAACCGACTATAAATGATAGATCCTTCATCCTCTTTATGCAGTTCGAAGAGGTCATCATGGTTGAGCGGACGTTCATTTGCGATTTCGATGAGAGGGTTTAGCCACGAAAACGAAATCCTTGCCCACAATGATGAAAGATACTCTGGCCATTGCTTCGACACAGATAAATCTGCTGTCTTCGACGAAAGGTGGAAAGATAAGTATCCGCAAACGCCAATAATGAGCAGCAAGCAGGAGATGTGTGTGAACACCAAAACCCCGTTGGAAATACGCGGATGCATCACATCCCAAAAAACGCCGATAAGAAACATGTTTGAAATTGTTATGATTCCCGAAAGCGCATCAGCCTTAGACGGAACGCGGTTCGTCTTTGAAAACGCCAAAAAGACCAAATGTGCAAGCAACTGTCTCGAAACAAAACCAAGCGCAGACTCAAACAGAGACAAGTCCGGTGTAACAGCGGATATGATAAGAAGAAAAGCAACGAGTGCGAACATGACGAATCGCCAGGACGCAACAGTTTCGATTTGCGCGATTGGTTCGAGCTTGTCCCATTCGCCAAAATCCAAGTCGGGCGCAGCAGCGGGATCGGCGTGTGGCAAGTTGTTCAGGCGAAGATAAGTTGATCGACCATATATGGGCATGAGAGCGGAAGCAATTCTGCCTGCCCAGAACGGGCGTCTTTGGGCATTCTTCGCGAGACGGGCGGCATTGGCGCGGACAGTCAGTGCCCACACGATGGCAGCAGTGGCAAAGGGAAGTGCATGGACGAGCGCAAAGCTGTGAGCACAGGCGTCAGCACGAACGCGAGAACGGGAGGGCTCAACCGCACTGTCACGAGCATCAATCGGAATTCAACGCAAGCCGCAAATAGAAACGTCCCACACATGCACACATGCAACCCACACGCCCATCATCCAACCACCGAATGAAAGAAGCAAAGGAGCCCGAAAGTAAAGCGAACAATCGATAAAGGTAAAATAAAGAAGAAAAGGAAAACGAATAACAGTAGGTAAAAAACACCAATGCGAAAACTGTTTGCGCGTCTATGACCCCTTCATTGCTCTCGGATCTTACTGCTCATACACGCTCGCCTCTACGCGTGTGTCGCTGCTATGTGGATTTCAATCTCTCCTCGCGCAGATCCGTCGGAGAAGTTCCCAGTGTTAAAGGAATTATTCGTTCATACCCTCTTTCCACAGCTCGCGCTGTTTCCGGAGTTTTGTACGGGCCGCATACACGAGTTCGCAAAACGTCTCCCTGCATTTTGGTTCCAGCCTCTTCGAGTATTTTGTGCGAATTTTGAACTTCCGATAATGACACGGATGGAAGAACAGACGGAATATGTGCCGGAACAACACGGCTGGATTCGTTTATTCCATGACCTTCGAGGCTGTCGATGCTTCCGCTGTTGATGAGCATCAATGCGCATGCGGCGGCCACGAAAGGATCGTCCTCATGCTCGACCGTTGATTTTCCGTTTGAGAGAACAATTTTTTTCCGCGGAGAAGTGCCGTCATCAAGATGGTCATCTTCAGTGGTCGCCCCGCTTTCCGCTGCATCACATATATCCCTTGGTATTGTCATCGCTTGTCGGTAAGCGTCGCAAGCCGCCGCGCCAGCAGGCACCGGGAGAGGAAGCTTGATCCGTGGCTTGCGTGGTGCCCCACGCTTTCTCGGTACGATATCTTGCTCTGTCGCTGTTGTTGTTTCATGCAGCGACCGTACAGCTGCATCAAGAACCCGTATTTTGGTTGAAAGGCGGTCGCGCCGGACTTGACGCAAAGTTTTTGGCTGAGCCATTTCGTGCCCTCGGAACGGTTGCACCGTACCGTTTACATCGTTGCAAGCGCCAATACGAACGTTATGGATGGTTCCAGAGCTGCTACTGTCGCTCGAATTACTGCCACTGCTCACAACGCTGCTGGTACTATTGCTACGCATTTCGGATGCAAAGTATTGGGCTTTTACATTGGCACTCTGCAGCGCGAGATGCGTGAACATGTTGCACGCGTCCGATTGGAGTTTTTGGGGCGTTTTCTGCAGGTTGGTATCCAGTTCAATCTGGCATTATCAAAGCCATCGTAAGATACCGTTGTATGGCGCGAAAACGAAACCAACCAATTCGTCTAAGGTCCTCTTTGCTACTATATTCATATCATAACAACGACCGCCGATTCCGCTGCCGACAAACGCAGGAATGGAACAATTGTGACTGTATCGGGAATCACTACCACTGAGAAATGTGTCTTGTAAGCTCTGCATATTGTCGACGCTGGCTGCTTGACACGTTCGGAAACAAGCCGGATTTGATTGCTGACTCGCCAAGGTTCGTGTAGAATCGTCCTTCAGGATATATGGGGCTTCGGTAAGGGTGTGAGGCCTGGCGACCGTTGCGCGAGGAAGGAGATGCCGGGGTGTTTTGAATAACGAAAAAAACGGTTGAGTTTTTGTCCGGCCGATGTCCATCTATTTTGCGGGGAAACAAAATACGCACCCGAAGACTTAAAGCAAAGACGCGGCGTTGTGAACGTGGTTAATGATTGTGCCGCTATCAGAAGACGATCGTTAGTCACGTGTTGCGCGGTGGAGTAGCAACGCAGTTTTAAGGAGAGGCAAGGAAATCGCTCACACACGGCCGGACTCGCTGCGGGCGGAACGGGCGCGACAGGCTGCACGGGATAACGCGGCGCAGACGAGCGGCGATGAAAGTGTTGATACGTAGCGGGCGAGGCGTCGAACACGCGGGCGCGGGATTGTCAGGGTCGCGGGCTGTAGGCAGGTGACTTTTGTCTGCTTTCTGTTTGGGACAAAATCGACCGAAAATTCAAACAATAAAAAAACAAGAAATAAATCCGTTCGGACAATTATTTTTCTGTGCATTATTCCGTCAACGAGAATGCGAACTAAATATCGGGCAGAACTTCCAATAGAAATGATTTCGATGATCCAAAAATGTTAATACTCGAAATTCAATTAACATCAACCCATAGCAGATTTTATAGCAGTGTTTAGAGTTCTCGAAATTTGGAAAGCTGATTACTTTTAAATTGATTAAAGTGCTTCACCAGAACATTTGCTGTTCGGGCACTTCTGCCTTCACTTTAATTTCAGTGTTAATTTCAGTGAAGATAAGTCTGTCAGTACGTAATTGCGCTCGATCCATCATGTGGCATCGGCTGGATTCTGATTTTGAATGCAATAGCGCACGTACGTTGAATGGCGCGGTTGAGAGACGAACTTAAAGACAAAACTCGACTCGCCACCACAAATGGGCTTCGCGAACACCATTGACAGCGCGGAGATCGCCGTGCTAAACACCTTCCTCGAGAACCGTTCCTACATCGAAGGGTGCGTTGTTGTTTGCACGCGCCTTGTGCAATAATCATGTCGCAGTTGGACTCCGTCTCAAGCAGACGTTGTGGTGTTCGAAGCCATCAAAAAGGCCCCAACCGCCGAGTTCCCTCATGCTGCTCGCTGGTATTCACACATCCAGAGCATGTCTAAGAACTTTGGCAAGTTGCCTGGTGCGTGGTTTGATGCGGCTTAAAGGGAAGAATTCACTCCGCGACACGTTTTGGCAGGAACCAAGAAGCCTTTGTCTTCGTACGGCCCTGCTAAGCCTGCTACCGTTGGAACTTCTGCTGCGACCGCACAAGCGGCAGTCCCGACCACTGGATCTGCGATCCCAGTGTTTGCCCCGTCTGCTCTACAAATTGCGGCAGCGAAAGGAGGCGAAAAGCCAAAGACCTGGGAAGCAAACAAGGTGCGAAATATGCTATGCCACATGTTGACTGACGTTTTTTATATTCTCAATGCAACAGGAACCCACTTGGGAAGATGTTCTCGATGAGGATATGAACATGGAGGATGAAGATGAAGAAGAAGAAGCTCCTGCAGCTAAAAAGGATGATGACGACTTCGACGTTTGTTCCCCTAAAATTTCTTGTTGGGGTAGTGACCAGTAAGCAGCTCTTTGCCTCCGATGACGAAGAGGAGGACGCGGCTAAAGCGGCAATCACTGCTCAACGCTTGAAGGAATACAACGAAAAGAAAGCTGCTAGTAAGTCAATCATTCTTTGAGTAAACAGCCCTGAATTTAGAAAAAAACAAAACAGAGCCAAAGCCTGTGGCAAAGTCGATGGTCATTCTTGACGTCAAGCCATGGGATGATGAGACTGACATGAAGGCAATGGAAAATAGTGTGCGCAGCATCGCGATGGAAGGCTTGGTTTGGGGAACATCAAAGTTGGTGGCCATCGGATTTGGCATCAAGAAATTGCAGATCACTGCCGTTGTCGAGGACGACAAGGTGGGCGTGGATGATTTATCAGACCAGATTGTTGGATTTGAGGACTATGTTCAAAGTGTGGACGTGGCTTCGTTCA
Organism: Entophlyctis luteolus; assembly: GCA_027604725.1. Classification (NCBI taxonomy): domain Eukaryota; kingdom Fungi; phylum Chytridiomycota; class Chytridiomycetes; order Chytridiales; family Chytriomycetaceae; genus Entophlyctis; species Entophlyctis luteolus. The sequence continues at coordinate 67,822 of JADHYT010000102.1, forward strand.
ACAAGTTGTGAGAGAGGATTGTTTCTTTGAACCGAGAAGGTTGCAAACAAATTCGGTTGGTCTTTTTAAAACATGACGATTAGTTCTCACTGTCAGAGGACAACCATTCTGATCTATTATAGCATGCGAATCCGTTGGCCCACCGAACTGCAATAAGAGGTGCGACCGAAAAGCGTTAGGACAAAACCAGTCAGTACTTCGTGGATGAGCTTCCACAGATCACATCGTAAATAGTCACACCGAGGACGACTTGGTGCAACAGATCGTACTTGCTGTGTCCTATTCAATGGCTCGCTCCATTTCCAACTCAAAGCCGACAGGGGCCCTGGTTTTTCTCTCATTGATTGCAACCATAAACATTCGCAATTAATTTGTCACAGAGAACTTTGCCGTTGTCTAGATTTTCAGGTGGCAGCAGGCCATGTGCGAAAAGTTTTTTAACACGCGATGAACAACATTGAGAAAAGCTCAGCGACTTTTGCATACTGCAATTCTAAAACAGATCAAAGCATTCGTGGAGGTTTGAGCAAGTCGAATGACGTTCTGGCCAAATCCGAAAGGCGATGCTTTGACGATCGTAAAATTGTTCATCAGCTGGTATGGAAAATTTTCTGACAATTTCAGCTCCATATTTTACAACCAAAACTCGGTCGACAGCAATCTTAATTTGTTTTGCAAAACGTACATTATTGTTCCTTATTTCTGAGCGTTCTGTATTGCAAACTCGGTCTGCGAAGTTGTTTTCAGAGAATTCATAAAAAAAGGCGGATCTCCAAAGTCACTCGTGGGTACTAAAAAACTTCGAAGGAAACAGCCATGTTGCCCATCGTGACATGTAATTTCCAATAAGTGAATTATTAGACTGAAATTTGCAAGGGTAGGTTTCGGGCGAGCAGCGGAGACCGAATGCTATGCGCACTCTCGTAATCTCCTGAACAAAATTTTTGCGCTTGACCTGCGAGAAAATGCTCAAAAGCGCGGCGAGCGAGGCAAGGTTCCCTCCACGATCAGTGCCTTTCCGGTTTTGCGCAAGATGTTCGCCGCGCGTTTCGTAGTTGTTGCCGCTGTGATTGTCACGTTCGCGTTTGCTGCGCCTGTGCCTGCTGCTTCAACGTTATCAAGCCGCTGGAGTACCAGTGGAAACTCGTACCCGACGGTGTTCCTCCACGGGCTCGCCGGGTGGGGCGAGGCCAAGCCCCTGCTTGGGCTGATCAACTACTGGGGCGGACCGACTGAGAATATTCTCACGACTCTGCGGGCGCAAGGCTACACTGTTGCAGCACCACATATGGGTCCACTATCGTCCAACTGGGAGCGCGCCTGTGAAGCTTTTGCTCAGATTACTGGTGCCGTTACTGATTATGGTCTTGCTCGGAGCACGGCATTCGGCCATGCACGCTTCGGTGAAAACTACACCGGAACTGCCTTAGTTCCGGGTTTCATGTCTACAACAAGCTCAAAGATTAACCTTGTTGGCCACAGCATGGGCGGTCCGACTCAGCGTATGCTGACGCATTTGTTGACATACGGCAGTCAAGCAGAAATGAATGCTTGCACCGCCGCCAAAGTGGAATGCTCTCCGCTGTTCTGGACCAATAAGACGACTTCATACGTCAACGCCGTTTTTGCCATTTCTGGAGTGCACCAAGGCAGTGTTGTTGCGGACCTAATCCAAGCCAACGGGGAATTCGAAGATCTGTTCCTCGAGTTTATTCTTCTCCTGATTGGTGCCAACGAATTCGACGGTATTCACTTGTACGACATGCAGCTTGGTCACTGGGGCCTCACACAGGGCGCAAACGAGACGTTTACCGCGTTTTTAGAGCGCATCCTAAAAAGTGACTGGATAAACAAAAAGTCCAACGCGTTATTCGACTTGAGTGCCGCAAGCCTGACAGACCCGCTCTTATCATTCGTAATGAATTCGAACGCCACTACTTACTTCTCGTCCGCAGGACTCACCACTGAGTATTTGCTTGGATTTGGAGTTCCCGAAGTCACCACTTTTGCTTTCCTAATTCCATTTGCCGGCATTATCGGAGGATACAGCAACTCAAGCCTTGCTGTCCTCAGCACGTACACCCAAAAAGACTGGCGTATGAACGATGGACTCGTTGCGATTGCGTCATCGCGAGGTCCGCAGAGTGGATATAACAGCTTCAGTGTTGCCATGAAAAGCACGTCGACGTCTGCGCTTATTGCTTCGGCACCAAATACTGCTCCTAGCAAAGGCATATACAACTATGTGGGTGCAATCGACAACACGGACCATATTTCGATTGTGGGATTGTTCGATTTGGTTTCCGGTCTTAGAACCAATTATTTCCTTAACATCATGACAGTTCTGTCCGCGGTATCGGCTTAGCGTGTATGATATATTTGCGATTTATGGAACAGTATTATTTGTTGAATAAAACAACAGTTTTTGGTACCGATGTCCTGTTCTCGTATCTTTCCCTAAGATCCGCACACTTTCCAGCTCAAGCCCAAGATGACAAAGCCAAATTGAATAAATACAGGCGAATTCCCTAACACGCGTGTCGAAGAACTAACTCCAAGGGACAGAAAGTTCTGCGCCATTGATCGCGAAATGGGGCGACGCAGTAGCGATAACTTCTCGTAATCGCTAATTTCATTTGAAGCCAATGTTCAAAAAGTCCGACTCCACCGTCTCGTCCTCCGCCTCAGCCACCGTCGGAGTCGCGAGTCCGCCGGGAAGTCCCGTGCTGTCACCAACCAGCACCTTGTACGGCGCCCCGGGGTCCGTGGAGTACACCGTGGACCCGGAGAACGACACCACCGCACTTGGCCTTGCTCTAGATCCTGCCGACGTATTGACCGACCGCGCACGCGGCTGGGAGGACTTTGTCAGGGCGCTCAAGCGTCACTTTGATCGCCTGGCGGATGCCGAGAAGGCGATGGCCAAGTGTCATGCTGCCAACGCAAAGGTGCGGTGTTTCCGATCCCCGCATTTACCCTTCTGCGTCTCGTCTCCACTGCGCATCTGCACCTTGTCCTGCATTTGAATGAGACGCTTCTGCACTGATGAATGCGGTCCCTCTTTGTTTGGGGCAAGATGCATGGAACAAGCAATTTAATCACCGTTCAAACAACTGACGGCAGGAATGGAGTCATCCGTCGCAGATCCGCAACCTTGCCTTCGAAGAAAACTCGGCAGTCAGAGCTATCGGCACTGTGTTTCTGGCTGACGCAAACACAATGTCGTCGCAGCACACAAACGTGTCCAAGTCGCTCGACAAGCAGACGGTCTCGGCGCTCGACGCCATTCTCAAGAATCTGAAGAGCAAAGTGCGCGAACTTCTGAAGGAGCAGAAGGAGCGCAATCGCGAGCGTGTGAAGGACACGGAAACTATTGTCAAGGCCAAGGAAAACCTTGCCAAGGCCATCTCGTTTGCCAGACGCCCCGGAGCGGACTCAAAACGCTACGGCGACCCGTGGCTGGCCAATTTCGAGGTTAAACAAGAGCTTGCGCTGGCGAAGCTGAAGCATGTCGCGCGCACCGAAAAGCTCGTGCAAGTCAAAGCTGACTTCCGCGTTTTCGAAGCCAACTTGGTGCGCGAGCTCAAGGTTGCGCTGATTGGCGTCAGTTCGATGAGCGAGATAATGCCCCACCGTTCGGGACACGCCACGGACATTGAGGCTGCTTTGGCCAAGTTTGACACCGAAAAGGAATGGCAAGCGTTCTGCGTCTCTCGCTTGGATAAATCGGGCGGCCCTGCCATGTTTGAGAAGGACGAATACGAAGGATTTGACGATCCGTTGGTCGGGGTGGTCCACGAAGGCTTGTTGAGTAGGAAGGGCAAAGGATTGATCAAAACGTACAAGGAGCATTACTATATCGTGACTGCCGGAGGCTACATGCATGGTGAGTGGAATTTTTTGCGTTGCGTTTTTGCAGAGCTTGAAATTCCCAAAAACAGAGTTCAAATCAAAGCCGCAATTGGATCGACCGGATGAAGTTGAACCAGACGACACCATCTACCTTGGAAACTGCACGCTTGAATCACTTGGCGCTCAGGATAGAAAGCCGGAAGAGTTCATTCTTACCGAGAAGAACGAGGATGGGAAGATGTTTCAGCGTGCCAGTCATGTTTACAAGTTTTTGGGTGCTTCAATGGCTGCCGCATCGCAATTTCACTCGGCTATTTCCAGTTTGGCGAAAACTACCTTGGGGGTTGTTGCTACTGGATCGACTAACGTGATGGGCCGGACAACCACTGTGCTTTCGGCGAAAGGGGAGGCAGATATTAAGAGAACTACGACCGTCGCTTGAGTGGGCGATGTAGCTGTGATTGTTTGGGTTTTTCTTGTTTCTGATGGATTTTTTTTTGGTTTTGGATTGTGATACAGGAGAAGTTGGTTTTTTTTTGTCCTCTAGCACGACTTGGCACAAGTGTTTTTGTGGTTCCAAGCAACAAGGCAGGTTGAACAACAACCACAGCAGAAACATTAAAAATGCATGAGAGGATCTTCCCATGGAAAAGAGCGCAGTGCTTCCAACAGGCAGTGGATGCACGCGGGGTCCAGCTGCCTGAGTGAATTTGCAATATTGAAAAACCAATTCAATGGCCGACACAGCGCCGTCCACGGTCGCCGACGATCTGATGCTTCTGGATCAGCCTGGATCCGCTCCGACCAGCCCCGCGGGCGGCGAGGAGCCCGTGCCGCCTGCTGCTGCTTTGATGGCCAGACGGAGGGGCGGCGTGTGCATGTCGCTTCCAGTGTATGGAAATTGCCTCGTGTCCGTCCCTAACCATTTCTGATATCGTTGCGGGCCTCCTCTTCCCCGGTATCGCACCCGTCGTGCATGATCTTAGCGGACACTCCGAAATGTCGCTCGAGGAGCTGAAAGAGCTCGTCAAGAGTCAGGAGTCAGGTTGATTCTTCGCGCAATTGATCCAAGCGTTTGCTTTACTGTGGCTTTAATTTTGTCTGCGCGTCGGGGTGTATCTTTGTGTTAAAATGCGTGTGGGAAGTACGTGCGATTTCGTTTGAGGGTTTGTGTCGCTATACCTTTTGCTGTGGATTGAGAAATCAAAAACAAAAAAAAAGCTTGAGATAAACTTGTTCATTTCTCTTGCAACACAAACACCTTATCATGAGACAATCATAAAACACCATTGCAACAACAATGCACCAGCAGGAAAAGAACCAAGGAAAAAAACCATATGCAAATTAACTTCCCAATTCAAGCTTCCGCCACCAAAACCAACGGGGCTGTTTCTGAATACTCATCATTTGCGACCAGAGAAGCAGAGGGTAAAAGGGCATGTTGCTGTTGGAGCTGCTCCTCGGAGATCTCCTCAATAAGCGACTCGCACAACATTCCCTGACGCGACTGTGCAATAGATATCCAAGCAGCAATTACAATCCAGTACAAAAGGTAGAATCCCATGGTGGCAACTGTTGGACGCGCCTTCCAACCAATCAACGCGTTGAGGACCTGGAACAGCGGCACACGCGATTCGTCGCAGCAGCCAGTTAGGTCCCAGAGCGCGGGGGTGGAGCCGTCGTCAATGTCCCAAATTTCTTCATACACATATTCCTCAATTTCGCCAGCAATTTCGCTGACGAGGGCGGATGACAGCACGAGCATCATTACGATGGACACGGCCATCAGGGGCTTCAGCTCAATGGACGCGGAGAAGCGGTGAATAACAACACCGGCTGTGACAGACAGACAGATGCCGATCAGGCCAGGGGCGGCCAGGGACTCGGGACTCTCGCCGGCACTGATCTGATTGGTAGGGAGAAAGTGGAGATGAGCGGCAATGTTTCGGAAGCAAATTTTCGCCATAATGAAAAGCCGCGGCGTGGGGCACTCACCCCGGCAACGTACACCAGTGACTCGAGGCCCTCGCGCAGCACCACCGAGAACGCGAGGACCGCGAACGGGAATCGGAAGCGGGACGCGAGCTTGGCGTAGAACTGGTGTTGCGCCTCTCCGTCTGCCTGCGCGGACGCGACTTCCTCCAAGCCGGCCGCTGTGTCCATGCTACCAGGAAGAGTTCCGGGAACGGTATCGGGTGGTGGTAGGGCGAGAGCGTTGCGGTGGGCTTCTTCTAGATGCACCTCGATCTTGCGTTGCCACTTCTCCGTCATTCCGTCAGAGGATGTAACGGATGTGAAGACGATGAAGTTAACGGCAATAAAGGACTGCAGAGCGACGGCCACCAGTTCGAAGGCGGCACCAGCGAGTTCGGCGTAGTCGTCGTCAAACAGGTCGGCACGCAGGAAATGGACAATGAGGACCACGACGAAGCCGGTCAGCAGAGCGACAGACAGACCCAGAAGTGCGCCGGCCCACACGTGGAAGCGCAGACGCGACAGCAAGGGGCGGTCGCGCGGGTCCGGCAGCGACTTGCGCAGGAACTGCAGCATGACGACGACTGTGACGACGGCCTCGAGCGACTCGCGGAAGCAGATGAAGAGCGCGGCAAGGTTGAAGCCGCGCCCGACTGGAGGCGCCATTTGGTTTTGTGTTCAGGTAATGAAAAGTGTTTGTGTTTTATTTATTGGCACATCAACCCGACAGACAAATCATTGCCGCGACTTGGACTGGACATTCGAGTCTGATGTCTTCGGCCGTTCCCTTCGCCGCGTCGCCGCTGAGTGCGCCATGCCGTGCCGTGTCGTTTGCGGCACTGACTCTCCCCTCCCGCCGCCAGGGCACATCCATCTCGACGACGATGATCTGCCTGCCGCCGCCCACCCGCTCGAGGCTGAGATTGAGATTGACGGCGACACGGACGATGACATCCGCCCCGATTCCGCGCTTGACGTCTTCGAGCGTGTGGCTCCCGCCCAAGTTCCCGCACCCGCGCCTCCTCCTCACCAGCCTCCTGTGCCTCCGCTGCCTGTACATAACAACTTGCCAAACTTCGAAAGAGACCTGTCCGGCTTTGCCCGGGTGCCCCTCCCATTCACCCAGGAACTCCGGTGCAAGATTGTGCGCGTGAAGAACGCGCGAAGTTCTTCCAACGATCCCGATGCCCCGACCTCGTCCGGCTCCGTGGCAAGCCGCCTTCTAAAATCGCAGCCTGCATACGAACTGTTCATCGAAGCGGGCGACCGTCTGATCTTTTTCCTGTCCGCGCGCAAACTGCAATTCTCTCGCGGGAATCCTGCCGCCACCGCCGGAAGTCTCTACGCCATTTCGACAGCGAAACTTGCCGATTGGTCCAAGGAATCTATTATTGCGAACGTCAAATCAAATTTCATTGGCACGGCGTTTTCCGTTTTCGACACTTCGGCGACCGATTCCGCAAATTCAACAGCAAAGTTTGGTTCCTATGAGGAGCTAGCTGCGGTTTTGTACGAACCAAATATCCTCGGAGTCAAAGGTCCACGCAAAATGACAGTTATTTTGCCTGGTATGGAGCCTATGCCTGGTCGTCCGTATCACCGCCGAAAACAGATTCGGCCCCAAAACGAAAAGGAGACATTATTACACCGAAGTCGGCGCGGCCATGACAAAGATATCCACGTGATGCACAACAAGACTCCGCAGTGGAACCCAGGTCTGTATTTTGCATCTGACTATATTTTTTTTTAATATTTCGAAAATTATTTACTTATTTGTTTTTTGCGGCGGGGTTTTTTTTTGTTTTTGTTTTGAACTGCCCTAATTTCATGTTTCAGAAACCGAATCCTTTGTATTAAACTTTAACACTCGTGTGACAATGGCATCTGTGAAAAACTTTCAAGTTGTCCACGACCACGATCGTAAGTTCATGTTGTCTTTTTCATTTTTTTTAGTCCTTCCAACTGACGAGAAAAAAAATTTTGAAAATTTTGAAAAGTTGATTACATTATCATGCAATTTGGTCGCATAGCGGCCGACAAATTCACCATGGACTACAAGTATCCCATGTCGGCAGTGCAAGCATTTGGAATCGTCCTCACCAGGTATTTTCCGTGCGCACTCAAAATTTTTTTTTTTCTCACGCTTTTTTGCTTTTCCCCGCCCGCGGCCCCCTTCCATCGTCCTCAGTTTTGACGCAAAGCTTGCATGCGAATGACGAAACGTTTGTTGCCTTGATGAAAAATAAATTGTTGTATGCATGTGAAAAGTCTTGTGAACTGTGCATCGTTTTCTGGCGCACGGAAAAGCCAGAAAGCACGTCTTGGGCATTGTTTTTCGCCGTCCCGGGCAGGCGAATGGTGACCTCAAAAAAATTGCGGCACAAGCGGTGCCTCGTTTGATTTTTCCTCCAATTTTTTTTTTTTTTTCTTTTTTTTTGGATCGGTGTATTTTTTTTCGCGGCGGGTGCGTTTTTTCCGCA
>JADHYT010000103.1:5695-35317 GCA_027604725.1 Entophlyctis luteolus
GCATTATTTATTATCCCCCATAACATAGCAGTGCTAATTCCAGTCTTTTTTTTTATTTTTTTTGCCTTTTTCTTTTGTTTTGTTCGCTGTATTTAGTTGCGTTCACATGTTGGAAGAATGAAAGTTGTTTGAAGATGTTGAAGAATGAAGGGTTCTGCAGAAGTGTAGAACAGCGATGGCAAAAATGATTACACAATTCACAATTTTTCTGGAAAATAAGTCGGCCAGAAAATTGCCATTCGAGAAAGTGCACAGTCTGTGATATGAGTGCAGGACGTGCCGGCACCACCATCGCAGCGCCGCAAACAGCAACACCAGCATCAATACCAGCATCAGCATTGGCCCCGCGTCGGCCCAGTTTCTCGGCCTCGAAGATGGGCGGCTTGGTGCGACAGCAGGTGGCTGAAGGTCCCGTGCCCCAGCGCATATTGAGTGATGCTGCCGACTCTCAGCCTGCAACTCAGGCATACATGCCGCACCATTACTACCAGCCGGACCAAGATGGCGACAGCTTCGACAGCCTGTCGCTGTCGTGGTTGCGTGTGAACCGTCAAAATAGCGCTCCGTTATCAGGATCGAGATCGCTCTCTGATACCGACATATCCACATTGACATCACCACAAGAGCTTGTCGGCGACGGCACCGCCAGCGTCGCGAGTTTCGATGCCGCCGAAGCTCGAGTAACTCTCCACAGCGTGCAGCGGTCGGGGGGCATGTGAGTCGGAAGTTTTCGCCTGTCATGTGATCGTGATGACCTTATTTTAATTACTATAAACCATCAGACTCTCCGGGCTTCTGCTGAAACTAGACAAGTCGGATAATACCGCGAACAACACGCCGATCTACAAGCAGCGACTCGTTGTGCTGTCTGATAGCGCCGTGCTCTTTATCTTCAAAGCAAATGCGCCTCCGACAGCTTACCCGCTGTCCTGTCTGGCAGTGTCCAGCTGCAGCGCGTACGCAGACCCCGCAGAGGATGTTTGGATTCTGAAGGCAAGCTACGAAGGCCAGGCTGTGGACGGGACGCCGTTTCGACGGAGCTGGTGTGTACATTGTTTTTACAGTCTTCCGGACCATTCAACAAAAGAAAAAATCAGGACGTTCAAGTGCCCGAACAAGGAAGCGCTGGAGCTTTGGACAACGAGCGTGGACCGCGCGATCATTGGATCGATGGCGGCGATACCATCTGCGGTGCCGACGGTGGCGAAGCTGAACAGCACGCCGCCACCGCCCGGTCCTCCGAGCATCCGACGCGGCTGGACAGAGGGTGCCATGCCACCGAGCTCGCGGATCGCAGTGGATACGAATGGCGGCTTTGGGGTTGCTGTGGGATACAGCTCGCCGCACAGCGCTGGAGTGGCAATGACGCCGGTGCGATCTGGCGAGACGCTCTCCAGCAACGGGCGCTCGCGTGAGGTGGAGATGCGGATCAAGCATCAGGAGTACCAGGAGTACCTCGAAATACAGAAAAAGGCTGCCGAAGGCCTCCGGACGGAGCTGAGGCTCAAGCAGGAAGCAGAGCAACAGCGAATGGAGGCGGTAGAGCGGCAAGCACAAATTCTGCGCGAGAAGGAGCAAAGTAGACTGGAGCAGGCGCTCGCTGAGGAACGCTTCAGGAAGGCCGAAATCGACCGACGGAAGAAGTTGGAGAAGGAGAAGTACGAGGCGCTTCTGGGATCGTTTCAGTACCACGGATGACTACACTGACGGGAATATGTACTTGTGTTAATGCTTGGGGTAAACATTGAAAGCCATATCAACACAATCGACGTCCACAATGACAGATTTCTCTTCCAAAGCCTTTTGGGACAAGCGCTTCGAGACAGAAACGCACTTTGAATGGCTTGCGCGCGCCGACATCCTGGCAGACACAGTAGCGCGTCTGGTGCAAGAACGGGTCGGTGATTGCTGTATTCTCCACATCGGCTCGGGCACTTCGCAGCTGTCGAACAGTCTGCGCGCAACCCTCGCATCAACGCTTGACCCGTCCGCAATCACTAACCTTGACTATTCGACGCTTGCGGTCGAGAGGGGCCGTGCCATGGAACTTGCTGCCTTCAGTGACGTCAAAATGGGCTGGTGCGTTGCAGACTTGTTAGACAACCACCAGCTGGAGAATGCTCTTTCCGTGGCTTCTGCGAAGTATCCTCGACTGTTTCAAACTGTCGTGGAGAAAAGTTGTGCAGATGCCATCTGTTGCGGACCGGATGTGTCCATCACGCTGCCGACGGGAACAACGAAGACTGTTCCCCCGGTTGTGGCTCTCGCAATCAATCTCGCTTCCATAACGGAAATCGGTTCCCACTGGATTGTGCTGTCATACTCGAAATTCCGTTTCGATTTTCTGGATCCTACAAGTGCAGAGTTTTCTCCGTATGCTGCGGCACAATGGAAGATAATCGAGGCAAATCCAGTACAACCGCTTCCACCGCCGAACGAAGGGGGAAAAAAGAAGGTGCTAGACCATGTAGTTCATCAACCAGTAGTCTCTCACACACTTTTTGTCCTGGAGAGGCTGAACGGAAGTGTGTCCATAAAATAGAACTTTTATTTCTGTGCAGTTAACAACCCCCCTGTCACAAAAACCTGTGAATGACATCGCTTGCATATTTTCCTCGCACATCTTCAACCAACGGAAGCTTCGCCAACAGACTTCCAGAAATCTCGTGCAATGTCAGTTGGGGAATCGAAATAGACAAACCAGAGAAAGCTCACCTGACTCTCCAATCCACACATGTTTTCTACTTCGGAAACCACCTTCAAAATTTTTGATGACATGCAGCACCAACAGACCCCCCATTCTTTTCGCGAGCGTTCTATCGTTCGACCATCAAAACAATATCCCAGTCCTGTAGTCATCCATTCAGCCCTGCCTTTAATTTCTGCTAATATCTTCAACAAAGCGACACCCTTATTTGACAACTCAGGTAGGTTTGCCTGTTCCGTGCAGGACATATTTTGCGATTTCATGACGAAATCAACGTACTCAAGTATGAAACCTCCTCCGTATTTCCAGTTTTCAATTTGGGACGTTGACGATAGGAGCTGTTGAAGAATGGCTTGGACAGGGAGATATGACTCTGATTCCAAGAAGTTAAATCCAGGAAAACAAAATAAGTACAAACCATTGATGATTTCAAACGGACACAAAAAGAAAACAATTCGTTGATGAGCACCGTTGAACAGTTTTGCATCAATAAGGCTGACGCATTCTTGCAAAATGTTTCCATCGTATCTTGCTCGTAGTGCCTGGAAATTGGTCCGTGAATACCGAGTAATTACCAGAGTACCTGTTACCTTTGCTTCGTGAATCCACAGTGCTGGAATATTCAAACGAGAAACAACAAATTGCCAATCTTCGCTTTCAGCTGCACCAGTCTTTTGACGAATATTTGTCATTACACTTCCGCTGGAATCTTCTCCTGGGTACCATTTGGCCAAAATAGTTCTGACGCAACACTCGCGACCGATATTTGTTGACAAAAACAGCGCCACAAATAGCGCCCACTTCCACAATCCGAGACCTTCGAGAGCATACACCAGAGACATCGTACACTCGTCTGCAGTTTTTGAAACAAGCATACTGTATGTGTCATTGTTGCCGCTGCTCTCACCGTCAACAATCATATCAGAGTTTCTGCGGCCCTCCTCGTTCAAACGAATGTTCACAAGATTCCCATGCCCAGAAAATTCCCGCAAGTGCTTTGCTCGGCTCAACAGCACCCATAGCAGCCACGTAATTCGATAATCCAGAACATTCGAGCTGATCGAAAGAGGGAGCAATGCAGACCCAAGCGAAAAGTCTCCTGAACTATGAAGCTTCAGTAAATTGTAACATATGTCCATGACAGAAACTGCTTTGTCACAACTTTCCAAGTGTCGCGGGAGTGGGCTCAAGGCAAACTTCATTGACCGTCGCAAATCGTCATATTCTGAAACCGCTTCGCCAATGCTCAAAGATCCACCGCGCGCGTACCATAGAAACAGTCCAAACAATTGCTTCCAATTTCCCACACTGGATATTACGCTGGAATCCCACAGTGCAACATCACCCGAAATCAGTCGCCAAATTCGCAAATAATCTTCGCCAATAGGAGTCTTTTGAGGGCGTGAAATCCAAACCTCAACTTGATGGGATATGTCCTGCCGAGCGCTTTCGAGAGTGCTGCTGCGGTAGCAAACACCATGGCCAGACGATTTTGCGTTTGTAGCTCCCACTCCAGGCAACGAAAGTGACTCAGAAACAACACTGACTTTGCTTCCCACTCCTCCGATTTGAGACAGCAGAGTCGAAAGGCGGAAGTCTCGTCCTTTAATTGCTGCTTTAACAGCATCGCCAATGTGCCGAGTAATAAGGTGGGAGTAAATCAGGTCAGCATTTGAACCATTGGCCGCATGCCGCCAACTTCCCGCAAAATTTCGAAGCCATGTTGACACAGCCTGCTTTTGGATGGATATTTTGATTTGATCAGATACCCGGTCACCAAGCGATGATTCTTCCAATGGTAGCTCTGCATCGTCAAAAAGCGCTGACGCAAGGGTCCATATGGATTTTTCCGATTCAGAGAACACATGGGAGGAAGACACTGCAGATAACAGAGACGAAAACTTGCATGACTTATCCAATAACGCAAGAGGGCATATTGCTTCATTCTGTGGCGCAGATTGTAGCAGCGATCGCGGGGTCTGTGTGCTGGTAATCATGACTCTGTCCGCTTCGCCAGCTTGTGTTTGCAAAGAACTAGTTATTGGAACAGTAGCTTTATCCAGAATAACTTTCAAAAGCTCCACGTGGCGGGCCTGTTCGGCTTGAGAACTTGCTCCGATATCCTGCAAGGTGGTTCAAGTGTCAGAAAACCTTTTAAGTCGTGGAATGTACCTCCCCCCGGGAGAAAATCCTCACATTTGCAATGTCAACGCGAAAGTATCCCGACCTTCAAAAGATTCAAAAGTGAGTTTTTATTCCAAATATAGGCGTAAAGGGAGAAAAGTAATCGAAGCAGAGGAAAAATCAACCTTCGTTTCCACAAAAACATCGACTACAAATTCTCGAGCAAAAGAAAGAACCACACAAAGACCGGCCCAAAGACGAATCGAACGACTCACCTCCCAGTTACAACAAACTGACCTCCAGGTCCCCACCCAACCCTTGAAGATCGACCCATAAACAAGCCGGCATCCACGCATGAGCTTTCATGTCCGTATGAAGCGCTCTCCTTCAATGGAGGCAATGAGAGCTCCGTATCGCCATTGTCGTAAAAGTCAAATTCGTAAGAGTTCGGCAAGGATTTCATTGGAACAACAGCCATCGACGATTTTTGAATTACCGGAACCACATGTTCTGGAGACTTTTCTTTAGGCTTGAAAGTTGACTCTGATGTAGAAACAGGAGGCAGACTCGTTACTCGTTTGAATTTTGCGGGGCTTTGCTCAAGAAGAAATTCTTCGCCAATACTTATTGTGTTCAGTTTTGCGGATCCTTCCTTCGTGTTGGAATTTTCGTAGTCCATCATTGATTCAATCCCACGCTTCGGTGAGAAAAACTTTGAAGAATTCAATGCGGCATGCTGCTGTTGAGAACTTGATTCCCTATCTTGAAATAAAACACTGCGCATATTCGAAAGTTTCCTATCCGTGTTCAGCGACCCAAATCCGGATATAATCATCGGCTCTTCGTTTGAATGTTCCGGAGACGTTATGGCGGATTTTCTCTCAACGGCGCCTGCACTGTTTCCACCAACACTGACAAGACTTCGGTCGGCGGCTTCGTCGGAAGAGTCGTCATTTTCAAAAGTTTCATCTTCGATTTCTTCCTCTAATCCCCGTTGCTTTTCTAAGAGTTGTTGCTGTCTCGCAAGCTCTAAACTTTTCGCCCTTGAGTTTAAAGCAGCGACTCGGCGTAAGTCGTGAACTTTCTTTCCAACCGGCGGCTTCCATGACTTCAAATGCGCAAAAGAATCATTCCCAATAAATGAAGCGTCTTCATCGTCCTCATCACTCTCCTCTGCAATTGAATCATCAGCAACTTTGTCTTCCAGAGAAGTTTCTGGGACTGCCTTTTCGGCACTTTCGGCGGGTACTCCTTCTTCCTCGTCTTCATCGTCATCGAAGCCGTATCGGGAGAAATGTTCAACCTTGAACCGCCAGGTTCCTGTTGTCGTGTTGAATCCTAACAATTCGGTGCCCTCCATATTTGCCAATCTTTTCATGTGCCTGTCGAATCGAGGATCAGATTCATCGTCAATCACTAGTCCCGTGCTCTTGTCGACGACCCAGCATTTTTCCAATTTCACAACAGCTGGAACATTAACACCTACACCAACAGGGTCTTTACGAGTTCCGTCAGGGTAAACTTCAATCACTTTGTGCTTCAAAATCACAACAGTTCCGGGTATTTTGCTGATCCCACTGCGAGCATTATTTGGACTTGCTTCCAGAAGATTCACAGGCTTGAGAAATTTCACTTGTCCGACACCAGGAAGCCTGACTGTATAACCTTCAACATGGGTCAACTCCACGTCAGACATCTCTAGAAGTTGATCCAGCGAAGGCTCGGTTTCATACGCCACTTCTTGACTTGCCTGATATGGCGAAACCTTTTTGCCGGACATTGACAGCGCACGCATTGGGGTTGAAGACAACGAAGAAGCACCACTTCCAGACGGTTCTGGATCGGCGTCTACCAAGCCTCCAGTATTCCGTGCACTCTGGGTGACATCCACAGTTGGTATTTTCACCGAAGAACTTTCGTCCAAGAATCTGACACTGCGAGTTGATTCTGCCTTTCCAGATTCCGTCTTCCTTGCAGGAGTCGAATTTGCGTTTTCAGTGAAAATATCGTCATTGGGGCCACCGTTCTCGGCGTCGTCAGGAATTATCAGCTTTTTCACTCGTGGTTTGAATGATCCTGGATATCCCGATCCTCCGATTCCTGATGTCACAGTACCTATTGAGTCGCCAGCACCATCGTCTTTCAACATTCCCAGCACGGACTTTGGAACAGGTGTCGAAGCTGCCCCGTTTGTTGTCGATGACAGGCCACCGAAAAAGTCGCTCGGTGCATGCGAAGGAGTAAACCCGCGAAGTTTAATTTTCGACGCACTCTTCGGCGTCATTTTGTAGTGCGGAATAGCACCAGGTTTCTTTTCGGAAGTTGACGACGGTGGTGCGAACAGCTCTGGACCAGCAGTGTTCGCATTCAGCGGACCAGAATTAGCGACTGAAGTTGTGGTAGACTTTTGAAACAGAGGATTATTCCCATACGGATTTTTGTCAATTGATGCAAGAAGCGACGGTTGAGGTCCCTGAGCTGGCTGAGAGAGACTGCTTTGACCCGTCGTCGAGCCGAAAAGAGTACCGGTGGTGGGGGCAGTGCTAGATCCAAATCCTGTGCCTGTTCCAAGGGTGGATGAGGGAAATCCGGTCCCCAGAGAAAATCCCGTTGAGGTAGGTGCAGTTGTGTTTTGAAAGGCATTCCCAAACAAACCCCCGGTTGCTGGTGCTGCAGAAGTCGCCCCAAATCCAAATCCAGTCGACCCAGCAGGTTGCGATCCGAAGAGACCTGTGTATGAGGTGAAAACTTTGTAAAAAAATTTAAACAAACCTTGTGCCGGCTTTGTAGCTCCAAAAGCGCCATTGGTCGTCGCTCCAAATGTGCCTGTGGTAGCCGCGGGTGCTGCCGAGCCGAAAATACCACCACCTGAAGCGGCCGCACCACCGAATAACGAAGTTTGAGCGGCGGGTTGTGCTGCGCCAAAAATTCCGGTTGAAGGTTGACCGCCGAATGGAGATGCTATAAAACGCAGTCAGCATTATGTCGCTCAAATAAAATAGCATCACTTGTATTTGTCCCGAATGCCGTTGTAGTGCCGGCGGATCCGAACATCCCACCAGTTGTTGACGGATTGCTTGCAAGCGCCCCTCCAAAACCAGTTGTGGCAGGTGCACCGAATGGAGATGTTGTGGCGGGCTTTGGTGCTCCGAAAAGGCCTCCTCCGGTATTTGCTCCAAAAGCCCCACTACCGGTTCCGAAAGTATTTGTGGTTGCCGGTGTAGTGCCGAATGCGCCACCGGTGCCACCAAGAGGTTGCGCACCAAATGCAGGGGTGGTAGTCGTGGTGGAACCTAAAAATTTGAAAATCAGCGCTTCCCCACAGAAAAGTGACAAACCAAAAGCACCAAAACCCGTTTTTGGCTGCGAAGCAGCGCCGAATCCGAATGTGGTTTGAGGAGCACTTTGTTGCCCAAACGCTCCGGTAGTTTGTTGACCTGTTCCGAAACCGGTGGTGTTTGTATTGCCGAACAAGCCAGTTGTAGGTGCAGCTGCAGGTGCACCGAAGATACCCGCTTTAAATCAAAGATATCAATCCGCTGAAATATGGACCTGAAAGAATTGGCTCACTTGCTGTCGTTTGTTGCTGGGTTCCGAAACCAAACCCAGTAGCCTGTGGCTGAGTCTGGGTTTGACCGAAAAGTCCGCCTGTTGGTGCAGCGGCTGACGCGCCGAACGCACCACCGCCGAACATCCCGGTTTGCCCTGTTGTCGTGCCGAAACCTGTAGTCATTCCAGGCCCGCCAGTCGTGCTAAACTTTTTCCCCATCAAGTAATCTTGAACTCGCAACTCCTGTTTTCCATCCGCGAGTGACCCAATTAGCAGGAATTCACATGATGCGAATATGACTTCAGACCTCAAAGCTCCAATTTTTGTAATTCGGCATTGCCGTGATGCTCAGGAAATTCGAAAGTCCCACTGACGAAAGGCTACTTGTGCCTGTGGATTCACGGTCCTGAGTGACTACATACGCAGGATTTCCTGTTCCACAATTGTTTGTCGGCGTTGTGACTCCGGGTGCGCCGAAGGCCGGCGCTGCTTGCGCAGGTTGCGCAGCAGCTCCAAACCCAAATGTTGCTTGCTGCGCGCTAGCGCCGAACGCTGGGGCCGCTGCACTTTGACCAAACAAACCGCCAGTTGGTGCAGCTGCAGTTTGAGCTATCGCAAAAGCGTCAGAAGCGGAAAACGAGGGACGCGGATTGACATAGAGAGAAGCGGATGCAACAGCCCCAAGAAGGAAAAAAAACAAAGGGAATACAATTTCCGCAACAATTTCGTCGGAACCGAGAAAACCGGGAGGGTCGAAAAGTAGGTATGTTGCGTCTCACCTCCAAATCCAAATGCAGTGGTTGCCGGCTGCTGAGGTTGGCCGAACAGTCCACCAGTTTGTCCTGGCGCAGCAGCTGTCGTTTGACCTCCGCCAAAAGCAGCAGGACGAACGGCCGCACCGAAGCCTGTGTTCATTCCGAATCCTGGAAGGAAACCTTTTAGCACAAAAGGCGAGGAAAATCGCAAACAGAAAAAGCATAGCGCACCAGTTGGTTGCGGTTGCGTCTGTCCAAACGTAGTCGCTTGAGGCTGTGCGCCGAACGGTTGTTGGCCGCCTGTAGGCTGTGTTAAGCTATGGACGCGCACCAGAACACTCACCGAAAGCAGGCGCAGCACCGGCGGCCGGTGCACCGAATAATCCGCCACCAGCGGCTCCGGGCTGTTGCTGCGTTTGGTGGGTGGCTCCAAATGCGGGAGCAGCGGACCCGAACCCTCCAAACATTATTCTTTTATTATATTTATTTATTTCTTTTTTTTTTATTTGGACAGATTTTGTGACTTGGCGAAACAGGTTGAGTTTGTTCTTTAGATTATCCCCTTTATTTCGTGTGAGCGCGGGAATCTTCAGCAGCACACGGCGAGCGACGAGCTTAAACACCGACAGGAAAGAAAGGAGACTCTTTAGAGGGATCCGCAAATGGATAATTCTCGCATTTGCTGCAGCACGCCCTCGATTTTCCCTTCAAACATATCTCCATCTGCGCCACTCCCTACTCCGCTTTTCTCAAATGCGCGTTCAATTTCCTTCAGCTTGTGGTATGCACCTTCGTTGAACACCAGTTGTGACTTGACCAAAGCCTCGAACGACGGATCAAGATACGGGACGCGCAAGTCAATGAGCCTTGGTATTTCGGTAACTAATTGTGTGTTAATAGAGTCGTATATTTCTTTCGCTTGATTTGTGGCTGCCTGCGCCTGAAAAACGATTTTGCTCTCGTCAGCACCATTCGCGCACGAGGAAATGACACAAACAATAGGGTAAGCTTGAGGATCATTCGACGGTTTTTCGGCGAGTTTTCTGCTTTTTGAAAGAAGCTGGTCATAGTCCAGCAGTTTCTTTTGTCTTTTCTTGATTGCTTCGTTGAAATCCGGAAAGGTTTGTATTAGCTTGCCGAGCGGCTCGAGCACAGTGATGCGGCAATTTGAATCCTGCGAGGTTGTGAGAATGTCAGGAACGGTACAAGTCGATCCGAAGGATCAAGTAAAAACCAGTTCATTGCGGCACTCTTCGTCTAATTTTTCAACAGCCTGTTTGTATTGGAGACCCGCGTATCCAAGGGCACCGCCTTCGTCGTAAAAGTGGTCTACGGTTTCCGCCATTCGCTGTTGTGCAACGGTCATTGCTGATTTACGGCAATCAGCGTGCGGAGTTGTACAGTTGTGCCCCAACCTCTGACGGCGTCCAAATATCCCTTGGCCTCGCGATGCAGTTTTTCGACCTTCGCTTCGAATCTAGACACGAAAGACAGAGTTTGGTTTTCGTCGTTAGTGGGGGTCACCATCAAATAGAGGCACGGAACGCACGTCTTGAAACGCTTTTCTTCTTCGTCAAACTCCTTGTCTACCTATTTTTTTCACGATTGTTCAGTTAAAGGTGCTTGTAGATAGCAAGGGGCCAGATGCAAGGTGCGGGCTTCGTAAGGGACGCTGGTACCGTTTTCTCCATAGTGCCGATGGACTGCATGACTCCCGTTGCGGCCCTGTTAACGGCCTTTGTGAAGCCCTTCCTGTAGTATGCGTTTCAATGGCGAAGGGTTAGTCGGCCCCGGATGCATGAAGATGAGGGAGGCCGAACCAGCTCATCGTTGTGTCTGGGTTGGACAAATATATTTGTTTTTGTCGACGATCATCAAGCAGCCCATCGCCCCACATCGATGTTACACTGGCTTTCGTGCAACCCAGAATACGCAGTTGTATACATCTGGCGAAGACAGCAGATTAATCTATGTAGCTGGTCTGGGGAATCAAACAAGCAATTGCGGATACTTACACTGCAGCATAGAGGTTTCATTCGACGTGTAAGTGGACTTCATCATCGTTTCATGCTCAAAAATGAATCCCATGGTCTTGGCGACTGCTCGAAGCTCCTCGAGATTCAGCTCTACTGACATCTCATTCTTCATGCCCTCGAAATGATAAAGTAAGGGCCCTGCAATTGTGAACAAACGATTATTCACAACTCCCACATTTACAGCAAGCCACAAAAAGCAAACAGACCGTGATTAATCCAAACACCACCGGGTGCCAGGCAATTCCACAGCACTTCGAGGTACTGGAAAATGTTTTTCGCCGTGTCAATGAAGTAGCAGGTGACAACAGCGTCGTAGATTTCGCTTTCCTTAGGACTACTGTAGATATCCAAGAAGTCACCGGCAACCATGCTGAAGTCAGCGGTCGGGGGAATGCCACCCGGCACAATATCGGGGATTCGAACTGTTCGAAGTTGATGTTCGCGCGACTGTTGGTTTGAAAAAGAATGTATCCATGGATGAATCGCAATTGAATTCTCCCCTTTCATGCTGAAGGAAAATAGAGAGAATCGATAAACAGGAAATCAATCACAAGTACTCGCGATACCAGTTCAAAACAAAGTTTGAAGCGATCAGCATGAAGAAACTGAATTCGTTCCCTGCAAACTAGCAATCAACATGCTTGCGTGCGGTGGTTGCTGTAAAAAAATTCATCAGACCTTGCGTACTGTAGCCCTGCCGCGCAATTTCGAACGCGAGCCTGCCGAGACCAGCCCCCGGAACAAGTATGGACAACTTTCCTCTGCCAGAAGAACGATGAGACTTTTTTTCGCTTTTTGTTTTTTCGCAGTGGCCGCGGCAAGGGAGGGGAGGAGAGACCTATCTTCGACGGATAGGTGTCCAAACAAGCGATCCAAGGCGTTCAATATCGGCGCGTAAGTGTCGGCGCGCTCAGACGCGCCTTCGGCGGACCAATCGCGGACAAACTGGCGCAGCGTCGAGCGGACCTAAAGCGCGAGTTGAGGGGGGGTTCACGGCAGTCGGTTGGCGCGCGGCGCGCACCTTGTCCATATCCGACTCTAGAACCGGCGGTTTGGCGTCGGCACCGGATTTCGCCCGCATGGCGCGTTTCTGGCGACGCGGGTCGGCGGCGCCCGCGTCGTCGCCGTCGTCGACATGGCCCATCTCCGCGAGCATCCTGCGCAGAAAGGCTGCGTTGGCGCGAATGCACTGCTCGACGCGGTCGAGGCGGTCTTCGAAGACGTTTGGAGCCTGCGCGGGCGGCGGCGAGTCGGGCAGCTCCTGGATGGTGGCCTCCGCCGCCGCCGGCGCCGGCGCCGTCGCTCTCGGGAGCAGCCCGCGCAGCGCCGGGCTTACTTTGGCAAAGTCCTGGCGTTTCTTTGCGACCGCAGCAAGCGAGTGTGCCTCGTAGTTTGCGAACGCGCGGACACACTTGTTGAACGCCTTTTCGTCCGCATCCAGCTCGGCGGAAGTGGGCGCGAATTCCGGCAGGTGCTGATGGCCGCCGCTTTGGTCCTGGTGGGTTGACGGCGCGGATTCACCAAAAAGGAACTGCCGGAACATTATTTCTTTGTTGAATGCCTTGGATTTGGCGCATTCGATGCTGCTCGCGAAGCCTAAAAATTTCGCCCAATTGCAAACCCCAGACAATGCAGTCATGGAGCGCATTCCAAACATCTTGCAGCAGCCACAACAAAGATATAGGCGCGGAGTCTTTTGTTGGAAACAAAACAGAAAAAAAAACAAAAACTGAATCCTCCACACCACAACCGACATTCAGACCAAACCAAGCAAGAAGCCAAAAACCAGAGACAGCAGAGAAAGAAGAAGAAGAAAAAACAAAACTAAAACAAGCAAAAAAACGACACCTGGAAGCACCAAAACCTTCGACCGTGAAGCATCATCATCCTTCCAACCTCTGGACCTTTCCTTCCAGCTTCAGGTCAACGCCCGTGATTCTTTTGTAGATAGCTTTAACGTCCTGTGACACAGTCTCAAAGTGCGACGTGGCGTCATAGCTTTTCGAAATGAAGACTTGGTCCGCAACGCCGTCGCTCACAGGCTCGTAGAGGTCGTCAACGCAAACAAACTTCTCAATGACTTGGCCCAGAAGCGCAATGCCCGCGTCACACTCCTTTTCGGGCGTAGAGGTTTCCACAATCGTCGAAACAATCGCAATGTGGAAGCCCGGGGCACATACGGAATGCGCGTTAGAGATATTCGCAACATAGATATCTATCACGAGATTGGAGAAAAAAAAAGTTTTAATTTCAGCTGACAAGCAAAACCCAACGCACCATTTTTTCTTTTGGCTTGGTTCTGTGGGATGACAATTTGAACCGAGTCCGAATCACCCGTATTGGGAATCGGGTGATTCAAAAAGCAAATAACGCGAACAACCTGGCCGACTTTCTTAACTTTGCTCGGGAAATAGCTTGGGTCCGCAACGACCAGTTTCGCTTTCGCGATCTAAGTTGGAGAATCGAGAGAAAAAAGAAGGAGGTCAAAAAAAATAAGAGATAAAAAGACATGCCTCTCCGTCAGACTTAACGCCAACGAATTTTCCCTCTTCGTCGTAAATGACTTCCTCAATCTTTTTGTCCAGCATGTAAGTGCCTCCATAGATCGCCGACAGTCTCGCAAACGATTGCGGCAACTCGCCAAGGCCATACATCGGGTAAATGTACGGGCTTTTACCGTAACGCGTCATTGAGTTCATGTAGAGACAGATACGTTCGTAAGTGTCTTTGGCCGGCTGGTTCATGTAAGAGTCGTCAATGTGGAGCGCCAAAGAGTGGCCGATGAAATCCTGAGTTCCTGGTTCAAGCCCAAACTTTTTGTACACAACAGACATCGGCACAGTGTTCAGGTCAAGACCTGCTCAGGAGTGGAAACAGGAAGAAGAAAAAAAAGGAGGGGGCGGGTTAACATACGGGGCACAAGTTAAACAAAAGAAAACGGATCAGACCCGACCTTGCTGTGTCGCCGGGTTGTTGAAGTCATAGTTCTGGATGAATTCAAAGAACGACTTGGCTCTTCCCTTTTCGAACCATCCCATCAGGGGGGACGCGGCGGCTTCGATATTGTTCGACGGGACCTTGCTGATTTTGCCGTCTCTGAATACATACGAGCCAGCAATTTGGCGGAATTCAAGGTAACGAGTCACGTCGGTGTGATACAGAAGATTGGTGAAGTCGCCAGACGCCATGGCGAACTTTGGAATCAGATCCACGTTGTAGTCGCGGTCGCGACCGAGCATCGCCGGAGGCTCCATGCCGCTGCGAAATTTGCGGTAAAGCTTTTGAAGAGAAAGGTTAGATCCGTCTCATTCCCATTCCAGACAAGTAAAATAAAAATAAAAGAAAAAACAATTATATAAACGGAATAATAAAAAATATCGCTAACATCAAAAACGGGAAACGTTCAAGAGATAACAAAAAGCGAGCAGTGTAGGAGACACTGGGCTCGATATGGATATGAGAAGGTGTGAAGAGATGGAGGTATATCGAAACAGACAGCAATAGAAGACACCTAACCTGAGTGAGGTTCAACGAGGCAGAGGCACCGCCATAGTAATCGTTGCGGTCCATATGCAGCACTTTTTTACCCTCGACAGACAGGAGACCAGACAAGATGCACTCGGTCAGACCAGTTCCAAGGACAATAACATCGTATTGCTCGTCCTGCGGTTTTGGGTTGTGAACGGTTAGAGCAACACGCCCCCTCATTCACGCGGGACACACGTCGAAGACACGACGCGGGGAGCAGGCCGCCAAGACAGCAGCTTCTATAGCCGACAGGGACCAGCAACAAACGCGGGCAGGAAGTGTTAGCACGCACCATCTTTTGTTTTTGTTGGGTGATAATTTCAACAGCCAGGTCTCACGCGCGAGTTCAATCTGTGCCTTACTCATGCATACGCGCACGTCCACTAACATACTCCACGGTCGACACTCACGCGTACTTGTGCGCGCTTTATGCATTTGGGCTCCCGGGGAAGCTGTGCTTTATTTGCAATGCCACGAACTATTAAGTCAACAAGCTCCGGATGCGTTGAAACGGTAGCGTGTCACTATTGGTGCGTGTGCTATGGGATGCAACTAATGTTGAACTGCTGCTTCATTGTCAGGGACATACTCCACTCTGGGCTCCCTTTTGGCTCCCCTCCAACGCCACGCTCCAAAACACTTTCTCCAACAACTTCACAGGCACAGGCACGCACTCTTCACATCATGCCGCCCATGCCGCCCATACCACCCATGCCACCCATGCCACCCATACCTCCACCTGCTGCAGCAGGCGGGGCCGGTGCATCGACAACCATTGCCTCCGTCGTCACAAGCAGTGATGCAACTCCAGACGCGTCCACGAGAGCTGTCCTCACAACCTTCAAAGGATCAATAATACCGCTCTTGATCATATCCGTGTATTCGCCAATTGCCGCATTGTACCCTTGGTTGAACGATCCCTCCACTTTCTCGTCGTAGCTCTCCAGCAGACGACCAGCAACAACGGCACCTTCACCGCCAGCATTGTCGACGATTGTCTTGCAGGGAGACAGAATAGCCTTGCGCACAATCTCAATTCCCAGGTTTTGGTCGAAATTGTCTCCTTTCAATCCAGCGATGAGCTTGCTCGCCTTCAGCAGAGCAGTGCCTCCACCGGGGACGATACCCTCTTCGACTGCGGCACGAGTGGCACAAAGAGCATCATCATACCGGTCCTTCTTTTCGCCGACTTCAACTTCTGAGTGACCTCCGACCTAATTTTGTACAAATTAACACGAGTCTTGCCTGCTTAGTAACTGAGGGGAAGAAACCTTAATGACAGCAACACCACCGCTGAGCTTCGCAAGCCTCTCTTGCAGCTTCTCGCGTTCATAGTCACTTGTGGTTGCAACGATGAAGTCGCGAATCTGTTCAGCGCGTTGGGCAATTGCCTCCTTTGATCCCGCACCGTTCAAAAAGGTGGTGTTGTCCTTTGTAATGGTTGCGCTCGCCGCGCTGCCCAAATCTTCAAAAGTAGCCTTCTCAATTTTGATGTCTAGATCATCGCTGAAAACAGTGGCGCCAGTGAGAACAGCCATGTCCTGTGCGTGTGAAAGTTATGAATCACAGCTGGTGGCTGATATTAGAATACCTGGAGAATCGCCTTGCGGTTGTCGCCGAAACCAGGAGCCTTGACACACGCAACTGAAAGCTGACCACGAAGTTTGTTCAGAATACAAGCAGCCAATGCTTCTCCGTCAACATCTTCGGCAACAATGAGCAAAGGACGGCGGCGCGAGGCAGCTTGTTCCAGCGAGGGCAAAATGTCTTGAAGCTGAGAAATCTTCTTTTCCGAAAGCAAGATCAGTGGCTTTTCGAATTCAACTTTCTGGGATTTAACGTCGGTGATGAAGTAGGGAGAGATGAATCCACGGTCGAAACGCATTCCTGAACAGACAAGTTAGAGATAATGAGCGGGAAAACGCTGGGAAAAAAAAAGTGAAAAAAACCTTCGGTGATTTCAACTTCGTCTTCCATGGTTTTTCCTTCTTGCACGGTAATTACACCTTCCTTTCCAACCTTCTCCATGGCTTGTGCAATAAGGCCACCAACGTGTTTGTCTCCGTTTGCTGAAATGGTCGCAACTTGAGCAATTTCTTCGCTGGTAGTGATCAAACGACGGTTGGCATGCAAGTGTTTGACGACCTCAGTCACGGCAAGTTGAACCCCGCGACGCAGGTCCATAGGATTTACGCCAGCAGCAACACTCTTAAGACCCTCGGAAAAGATGGCACGCGCAAGTACGGTGGCTGTGGTGGTACCGTCACCGGCAATCTCGTTGGTTTTATGTGCCACATCCTGAACGAGACGAGCACCAAGGTTCTCGAGTTTGTCTTCCAGAACAATAGATTTCGCAACAGTGACACCATCTTTGGTAATTTTGGGGGGGCCGTACGATTGCTCTTTTTTTTTTTTTTTTTTAAAAACCATTATGTAAGAAATAACACAGGGAGACCTTTAAACAGGAAACACGAGAAAGGGAGAACTTACCAATAATGACATTGCGGCCCTTGGGACCCAGAGTCACGGCGACGGCCTTTGCGAGGATCTCGACACCGCGAGCCAGGGCCTGCCTGCCTTCGTTGCCGAATGCAATTTCCTTGTGCGCAGCATATCCTCTAGCGGCGAAGGGCACACGCAGGACAGCGCGACGGGCGGGGGCGTGGACGGATGCGGAAGCAGAAGTGGCAGCTCGGAACATGTTTTTGTTTTTCTTTTTTCTTCCCTTCTTTTTTCTGATGTTTTGTCTGGAAATGCTTGGGCATTGATGATATGTTTCTCGAAATTTCCATTTGCATTTCCATGTGCGTGTCCCTTCCACACCCCCATCCCATCATCCATCCTGCACCACTGCCACTATCCAGTCGCTGCCTGCCCGTTCTGTCACACGCCTGTCAGGGCACCGTGCCCACCACACTCTCATGCATGGACGCGCTGAGCAGTCCGGGGTGCATAAAGAACTCTCTCCATTTGAATTCTCCTTTATTCCTATGAACCCCGTCCCTCTCCAATTATTGATTTGCTGCTGCCTGCCAAAGAGAATCTGAAAACCCGATGATGCCTTCCTTCCCCCCCCCCCCCCCCAGCACCAAAACCACCACCACCACCACCACCACCACCACCGCCAGTCGGCTGCACCATCAGCCCCTGTGTTTGCGCGTGTGTATGTGATGAAAAAAAAACAACAAAAAACAGCGTATCAATAACATGCCCGAAACCCACAAAACAGCAGGAAACAGAAAACATCCAAACCTGGGCTTACGCCTTGTAGTGTCGTACACACGGATGAGGTTTGCCTGTCCGCTTTCGTTTTGCGAGAACGCATAGCCTCGCGTTCTTTTCGTGCGCTGGTTTTGACGCACTTTGTACACCGCCTTCTTGAACCACTCCATGCGCGGACGGTAGTCCGGAATGTTATATTTTTGTATTTCCTGAATGACATGGTATGATTTTGTGAAGTAGTTTCTTTTGCAGCTGTGAAGAAATTGTCAACTTTTCGTGCCGAAAATTTGTACCAAAAAAGACACAACAAACAAGCTAAACAGGAAAATAACATCAAATCAAACTCACAATTTCCAGGCATAGTCTCTCAAATTGGCAAAAATCGGAACCAGAATGATCCCAAACCAAAAGGCCGATGAGCTGAAAGTTGGTCCGACAAGTCCGTACAGCTCTGTTGAGATTCCGAGCATAGGCCCGACGACACACCAGAACGGAAAAGCAACCAGCCAGAGGCCGATGGATCCGAAAATGGCCATAAAGGTGAATTTGACCCAAGTGTCCACAATGAGCGCGGCTTTCCAAGTTATCGTTAGCAAGTCTGTTGTGTACACCATTTGACCAAACAACCAGTTGTTGGCAATGCGCCCGTCCGGAAGCATTGTGCCTTCGCCATACATCCATGCCATGAATTTGTACATAATCAGCGAGTGAAAAAACGAGTTTGCGATCCACGCCCAGAACGTCGTGTGGTTATAGAACTCGCCACGCTGTCCGATTCGGTACATTTGGGGGTATTTGTCCAACATTCTTGCAGACACGTATTGGTCGAATATGCCGATCGCCATCGGCTGCAGTACCGCAAATCCGACGTTATAGGCGGATTGTGTCCAGGACTCGAACAAAGTCTTTACACCGGATGCGAAAAGGATGAAGCAATCAAATCGAAAAAAGTTTTTTTTTTTTTTTTTTAGAAAATCTTGAATAAATCCAAATGTCACACTTACTTGGCCGGAAAATCCGTTGTCGAAGGCAAACCACAGCTGAATCAGGTACAGCGTAATATTCTTATAGAAGCTATACAAAATAAGCTTGCTGAGGCGTGAATACGCCCATCCGCCATGCACAAGCAGCAGCTTCCTCAAAAACCTGAACTGAGCGATGGCAAAGTCTGCAGACCGCGCAGCCTGCAAACCCTCCATGCCCGAAATTCCGACGCCAACATGGGCGGCTTGGATCATGCCCACGTCGTTCGCGCCATCGCCGATCGCAAGAGTGACTGCGCCGTTCACGTTCTTCTTGACAAGCTTTACCACTAGCGCCTTCTGCAGCGGAGACACGCGGCAGCATATGACGGCTTTGCAAAGGCATGCAAGTTCAAGGAACGTGAACTTGACGTCGTCTTCCAACGCGAAGGATAGACTTTTGCCGTCAATTATCAGCGCGAGAGGCTGTAGTTTTTTTCTATCGTCAATCCCAGCCTCAATCGAGACAAATAAAAGAAAACTGACACACCTCTGCATCGTGGTCCGCGTCTTTGTTGACTTTGTCAAACTTTTTTTTCACAAAAGGCAGCAGCTGGATGAATCCTTGGTAGTTGAATTTGGGCGGCTCTGTTGGCTCGAGTCCAGCTTTGACTGCTGCGAGTTTCTGCTCCAGATACTCCTTGGTTCCAAAGTGTGTGTCTTCATTGCAAATGATCAGAGACATGTCTTCAGTCAGAAGTTTGCATGAATAACCAATATTTATGGCTGGGAAATTTCAAGTAAGTTGCGCAGGAGAAGGAAAAAATTCGGTTTCACCAGTTTCCTGCCGATCGCCAGTCAACACCCACAGTTTTATCCCGGCTGTAGCGAGAGTGTGGATGGTGTCAGGGACACCGTCTTGAAGCTTGTCTTCTATTGCAGTTGCTCCGAGCAGAATCAAGTCCCGCTCGATGTACTCGGCAACTTTATCCAAGGCCTCACCGCGATTATTGATCTGGGTTGCAGCTTTATCGTACATTTTGCTCCACTCTTCGTATTCATCGTTTGGAATATCGCGATACGCAATGCATAGAGTTCGCAAGCCCTCAGACGCGTATTCCTGCGTGTGGGCTGTGTCCAACGAACAACAACAACAAGAAATCGGGAATAAACAAACCTCCAAATGAGCATTGGTGGCGTCAATATAATTGTTTCCTTCTTTTGCCAATCGTTCGAAAATGACGGTGTCGGCACCCTTAATGTAAAGCTTGATCTGGCCGGACGGGGTGCGCACGATGGACGACATGCGCTTGCGGGTGGAGTTGAACTCGCAGATGTTGAGCACCTCGTACTCCTCGTCGCGCTCGTGGTGTCTGATGGTGACGGACTTTGGGCGGCGGGTGGTGAAGGTGTATCCGAGCATCATGGCGCCCTTGACGAGCGCGCCTTCGTCCGGCGAGGAGGCCTGGTACACGATTTTGCCCGGCTCGTCTTCGGTGGTTTCGGGGATGACGGTGTGGCACACGGCCAGCAGGGTCAGGAACTCGTCGATCACCGGGCCCGTCGGGTGGTTGTCGAGGTTCATGACGAGCCGGCGGAAGTCGTAGTGCCCAACTTCGCGCCCGCTTTCGTCGATTCGCGCCTTCTTCTCGTCTGGGACAGTTTCCGAGTACCCGATTCCCGCAATCGAGCACATCTTGTACTCCATCACGTTGCAAGTAAGGGTGCCTGTTTTGTCCGAGAATATGTAGTCCACCTGTCCAAGTTCTTCAACTAGAGATGAAGTTCGCGCCGTTGCCGGTGTGTCTGAGGCTTCATGGTACATATCCATGTCCGAATTTATCAGGGTGCCCAAGAAAAATTTGACAAACTCCATGGTAACAATTAAACTGGCATCCAATTCAGCATATACATCAACAATCTTTGTTCTGTTTTTTTGATTACCTTAGTGGGATCAGGTTGTTGTAAAGAATCATGAAGGTCAAGAAGTTGTTGATGACCATGTACGGCGCCTGTGCGACATTCACGAGAAGGATGTCTTGTTCAAACGGAGAGTACAGCTTTTTTTCGCGGTGATTAGAACAAATAATCACTCAATCAAGTGGCTGTTCACCGATCTTCGCAGAGTACCGAGCGCGCAAATGGTCGACATGGACACAAGAATCAAGAACAAAAACACAATCTGGGTATTGACAAGTCGCTCGACCTTTGTTGATTTACTTGGTGTCGATCTGAATTGAATTATTCAACAGGCGATGAGAAAAGGGCTGCGTTCAGCGATACAACAGGAAACTAGACGTACGTTGAGTTTTTCATCAGTTTAGTTTCGTGTCCAGTGAAGACCACCACACCGTAGATCCAGCGAGTGTTTCTAAGCATGGCACCACGAAGAAGCAGCTGGGCAGGGTCGAGAGGAACTTCTTTGTGGCTTAGTCTGAGAGTTCCTTCAAACGTGTACAAAGAGTTGTTGGGAAGCTCAGATTTTATGACGCCTTCGAGGGCAGCCACTGCTTCGGGAGAAAGCAAGTCTGTTGTTTCTTGCAAACCTTGCCGGATTTTCAGGTTGGTTTCACTTTTAAATTGTTGGTTGGATTTTTCCCCGCGCAATTATTTCGGTTAAAAAATCTTTCACTGTGAAAGGTGAGGGTAAGTCATACCCATCGAGATTACTGGTTTCAATGTAGCACAAAGCGTCAGGCTCGGAACTGGAAAGCAAAACCAAGTCGGCGGGGAAGAACTGGCCATTCTCGACGCGGACAATGTCGCCTACAACAACTTCCAGCCATTTCTTGAGAACAAACTCGGAACCAACGAGGACTTTGACTTGGCGGTTGTTGACTTCGGTGTCTTGCTTAACACGTTTGATGTCTTCGAGGGTTTCCTTGATTCCAGATGCCAACAAGACGATGGAAAGTGGCAGCAAAGTGCCTGCTTTGTTTGTTGGGGAGAGATCGCCAATTTGCTGGCAAAGAAAAGTGTGAAAATCTCATCAATTGCAGATGCAGAGCAAGCGATGGCTGGCGGAAGGAGGAAGGGGGAGCGAAGAAGAGACCTGGATACAGCCAATGAACAGGAAAAACAGGTTCGCGTATTTTGAGAATTGTTCAAACAGGAACTTTGGGATGAAGGTGAAGGCGTTGTATTTAGCAGTGCTTATTCTGTTGTGCAGAAACTTCTGGACTTCGTTCTTTGCGGGGCTGTTGAGGTAGATGACGCGATCCGCGGACGGGTCGTCGTCGCCGCCGCCAAAGGACATCATTGTGCGCGTGCGGGCGGTGGACTGAGTTGCGAGCGCGCGTGCGAGATTTGGGAGGAAAAAAATACGCAAAAAGACAATAAAAACCGGCCCCCACAAACCATCCGCAACCAACACCAACCGCAACGTACGAACCGGCGCAGCATTACGCCGCACTCCTCATCTTCGTCATCGCCATCGTCATCGTCATCGTCATCCGAACAGCAGTATTAGCTGCTGCAGCAACAGCATTAACATCATGAATGTCGTCGCGGCGGCCGGGAAGACGCTGGCGGCGAAGGCAGCCGATGCCCTTGCCTTGGGCGGCGCGCACGCGGCCGGCAAAACGGGCTCCGGATCTGGCACGGGGTCCGGCCCCGCGTCCGGCGTAAACGGCGCCGCGGGTGCGACAGCCGCGAATGGCGTCGCCGCCGCTTCAGGTGCATCCTCATCGGCACCAGTCTCCACGTCCCCCGAGGCGCTCCTCCAGATGCAACTTCCGTCGAAGCGGTCGGCGGGTCCGAGTGCCCACGCGTTGCACCTGCTGACTATATCGGCCGCGGCCGGCCTGCGGTCTGCTGGTTTCGATGCCGTGTCCGCCTCCGCCGTTCTCGTCCTCGCCCAAGCCGCCGCCGACCACCTCGCGGACGTCGCATCTCGAATCGCCCTCGCGCGCACGCACCGTGGCGATCTAAACGGGTCTCATGTTGCCGATGTGCTACTCCTGGCAATGTTGGATGCCGGGTCGTTTGACTTTGGCGCTCTGGCTGCTTTCGTGAAGGCATCCCTGAACAATCCCGCCTCGTCTTCTTCAACTGTCGCGTCGGCGCAGGCGTCGTCGTCGCTGCTGCAACCGGCAGATGCCGCTGTCGCGTCACTTCAGTTTCCTCGCCCATCACCTCCCGCCTTTCCTGTGCGTAAGTGCTCAGTCAAATCAAGCCATGGACATTAAACAAAACATGAAAAAAAAGACAAACCGCTTCCCTTCGATTCTTCTATACCCTCCATCATCTTCAAGAGCAGCTCGTCGAGTGCCGATTATTTCGCCAAAATCGGCTCCACCACCTCTGCGGCGATAACTTCGGCTCGTCCTGCAAGCGTGGTTTCTTTGAGCAATCGGTTAATAGCGAGCACAATATTTGAACGAGATTCGTCACAAATTACAGGTATTTATTAGATTGTTTTTTCTTTTTTTTTTTTTTGTTTCTTTCTTAAATTCCCTTGTCCGTAACTTCCCATCCCGCATTATTTTGTTTTGTGTGCCCTTTGAGCTGTAAGTCGTGCTCATGTTAGAAATACAGTAGACACCGAGGATCATTCCAAAGTACCGCAAACAATCACTACTCCGGACAACATTAGCAGCAACCATATCCAAAAGAATCTAAGCGAATATGAAGAAGATGAAGATGAAGAAGACGAAGTTTATGATGATGAAGAAGACGAAGAAGACGATGCCGACTATGGAGGAGGGCATCGTTCAGTCATTGGGAAACGACGAAAGAAATCCGCAGCTACAGGAGCAGCTCGTCCTTCGGACCGACAGAGAGTGCGCGGCGGCCGAAGGCAAGAAGACGATGAGCTGTCTGATGCAGGGGCGATCCCAGAAAACGATATGCACGGTTCCGCGAAATCTGGGAAGAAAGCGGTGGTCAATCCGTATATTGCGAAAACACGGGTTCAGCATGCGAAATCATCAGCGCAAGAGTCTGCGGCGGCGGCCGCCCCGGCAGAGTCACTTGCAAAATCCGACGGTGTTTTGAGTGTTGGAATACCGCCTGCAACAACGCCGGCAACCGCTGTTGTTGAGCAGGAGCTCTTTGACGGCGATTTGTGGGCACAGTTGGCGGCCAAAAGCACCGCGGCAACCCTGGATGGAGTGACAGCCCCGGGCGCGCAGGAAGAAGCAGCCGCGCGCGACTTGAGCGAGGCAGAGCTCATACAGAAGCTGGGCGGGGCAACGCGCCGGCGTCGTGGATCGATTAACCAGACGCCGTCGTCGGTGTCGCCGATACCGCCACCGCCTCCTGCAAAGCGGCCGCGGCTGGACGCAAACGGCTTTTTCCTGCAAGCTCTGGCACATCCGCATGTGGCCGGCGCCGCAGCGACTGGACCAACTGCGGCATCCGCAGCAGGAGCAGCAGCGCCTGGCGGAGGCATACCAGGCATCCTCGCACACACGCAGTCCAGTGGGATTGCGGCGTCTGAGAAGCGGGTGCTGCTGGGCAGCGGATCGGCGTCGTTTGCCATTGACGGGCTGTTTGGCGTGAGTGCATGCAGCACGAGCGCGGCGGTTGGGGCCGGCGCCGTGGACGCTGTGGCTGCCGTACTTGACGCAATTGGGGTTGGGCGCGAGCAGCAACAGCAGCAGCTTCAACAACAACAACAACAACAGCAACAGCAACATCAGCCGCAACAGCAGGCAACTGATGCATCTGTCAACAGCAGTGGCAGTGCGGCAAACAATGCGTCGGTCGCAGGCGCAGGGGCAGCGGCAGGGGCAGGGACGGCAGTGTCTGCAACTCTGGCCGGCGCACTACCGGCGCTGACGGCAAATTCGTCTGGTGCGGCCGTGAAGGGTGGAGCGGGCGGTAGCAGCGGTAGTGGCAGCAGCACCAGCATATCCATCACGAATGGGGCCAGTAGCAGCGGGGCCAGCTCGTCGGCGCGCAAGAAGTTGGCGACTGCGAAGGATTCGTCCTCAGGGACACTGCGGATGATGCCCGGCGCTCACACCAACGGTGCAGCAGGAGTTGGGCGAAGTAGTGGCACGGCGAAGAGCAGCTCGAGTGCTGGCCGCAGCACCAGCAGTGCGATGCCCAGTGGCCTAAATGGGATGGGGGCAGGAGGGCCGTCAGCAGCTGGTGGCAGCAGCAGTGGCGGGGGTGGGAGTGCAGCAGCGCCGCCAGCCGCCGCCGCCAAAATCAAGTTCAAGCTGTCGTCGCTGCCAACATCCTAATGTTTCAAATAAATCTTAAATATTACGACGACGAGCGGGCGGGTGAGGGTGGGCGTGAGCATGAACTGATGTATGAGGGGGTGTGCATCCACGGGTGAGTGAGTGAGTGCAAAGGAGTGAGTGAGTGAGTGCAAGTGTGAGTGTGCATGTGTGTGCGTGTGTCTGGGTGCGGCGCGCAGGCAGGGCCGTTGTTTTGCAGCGACTGACGCGTCGCTCAGAAATCTCCACTCAACCGACGACGCGGCTTCATCCAAAATGGTATTTGCGATGCCCTCTTCCCCTCGGGGCGCCCCCGCCCCCCTCGTCCGCGCGCGATAATCATTCACCCGCGTGTTGCGCGTCTGTCTGTGCAGAGCATCATGGAATACAACGGCGGCGCCATCATCGCGATGAAGGGCAAAGGCTGCGTGGCGATCGCCGCTGACCGTCGGTTCGGCGTGCAGGCGCTGACGCTCGGCACGGACTTCCAGAAGGTGTTTCCCGCCACTGACAAGATCTTCTTCGGCCTCGCCGGCCTCGCGACTGACGTGCAGACTCTGTGAATATCTTATTTATTTGTTTTAGTTTATTTTATTTTCTGCGTCCCCTGCCACGTCTCCCTCGATCCTCTCCTTTCCCTTCATTCGCTCCTGTTGTTCGCAAACAGATTCGTTCCTTGATTGTACAATTTTCAACTCGTTGTGTGCTTTGTGTGCTTTTATTTGATTTTTCTCAATTTCTTTACCAAACGTAGAGCGGAAAAGTTTCGCATGAAAGTCGACATGTATCATTTGCGTGAGGAGCGCGAGATATCACCAAAAACATTTGCGCACATGGTTTCTTCGACACTGTACGAGAAAAGGTGCGCGCCGGCGACACGGCTGTTAAAGTCCAGAATTGGCTCTCAATAGTTTCCATCTCTCCTCTTCAAATTCTCACCTAGATTCGGCGGGTATCTATGTTTCCCGACAATTGCTGGTCTGGACGCGAAAAACGAGCCTTACATTTGCAACATGGACGGAATCGGATGCATTACCACGCCGAATGACTTTGTCGTCAGCGGAACAGCCGAAAACCAGTTATATGGAATGTGTGAGTCTCTGTGGGAGCCTGATCTGGTGAATTTGTCTTTTTTGAGTTTTTGAGTCTCTTCAAATCAAAACCAAAGAATTAAACAAAAAAAAAATTAACAGGAGCCTGAAGACTTGTTTGAAACGATTAGCCAAGCGCTGCTTAATGGCGTGGATCGTGATGCAATTTCCGGATGGGGAGGAATTGTACATGTGATAACTCCGGAAGGAGTGATCACAAGGACGCTGAAAGGAAGAATGGACTGAGTTGGACTCCAGAAGTGAACGGGAGCCAGCTCCCGCGCTGCTCGCCGTCGCTGGTTGATGACAAACGAATATTTCGAATTAGCAAAAGAAAACAAAAAAAAAAAACAAAAAAAAATAACTAAAATAAATCCAAAAATACGAGTGACTCAGATGCAACGTCTTCCAGTCCCTTCGCGCGCGCTGTCGCTGGCCACCTTGCGCCAATCCAATTGCTTGGGCTGCAGTGGACGTGCGATTGCAGCTCGCGTGTGGTCGGAGCCGGCGAGGCGGTTGATGGCGAGTGCGGCTGCCTCTGCCGGCCAGAAGATGGCTGTTCCTGCAACGAACGCTCGAACAGCAGCAGCCTCCGGGGTCAATATTTCCAAGGTGCGCGATTTGTAATGTTTTCGTGTTGATGCGAATCGGGGTTGGGACTTGGAGTTTTTGGCCTGGAAATGTTTTCGAACGTGTATGACTCAATCCCTGCCCCCCCGCGAATGCACCTCTTCTCACAGATGTCGGACGCCGAGATCTATGTCAATTTGAACAGACTGAAGGCAGTTCTCCCAAGAGAGCAGTACTTGGAAGTGGAGGACCGTGTGATGGCGCCGTATCGGCTGAAGAACAGAGTAACTGGCGCAGGACTGGGATTATTTTGCATCATGATATGTGAGTTCTTTTCTGACTTTTCTCTTCATTGCAATTCCAATTTTTTTTTGGGGTTTAACCGGATGCTTTTGTTTTTACTCTGCATGTGCATACGTGATGTTTGTACTGCCTGTATGTGTATGCGGGCGATGGCGATATGCCGTGGTATAATTGATTGTGTGACGCGGTGGGCGGCAGTTGGATATGCGGCGTACAGGACCAAGACGGATGACTTCCGGTCGGTGGAGCCGATCGTGTCAGCGCCAGCGCCGTCGGCGCCTTCGGCGTCGTCGTCGTAACGCGGCGGCGCGGACGGGCTGCGTGTGAGTGCGATTGAGTGCGATCCGTTGCCGAGCCGCCAGAGAACAAAATAAATACAAATAAATAACGATGGACGACAACAGCAACAGTAGCGGCGACAGCAACCCGAACCCGGACCCTAACGATGCCGCCGGCAGCGGCAGCAGCGCCAACATAAGCAATACCAGCAATGCCGGGGCCGTCGCTGGCGAGAGCCCGCGGCTGCTCTGCATCTTCATTCACCCGAACCCGAATATGCCTCCCTCTGCCCCCACTGTCCCATCCGAGTCCGTTGCCGAGTCGTCCGAGTCGGTCGGCGGAGCTTCTGCTTCCGCGGCGCCCATTCCGAACCGTGGCGATGGTGCCTCTGAATCGTCTACACGATTATCTTCGTTGTTATTATCCTCATCCTTATCCTCCGAGGCGCCATCAGCGCCGTCGTCATCGGCATCAGCGTCAGCTCTATTTGCGCAGGAGCTGTCCCGTTCTCTGAGGCTGCAGTTGCAGCGGCACTCGGGCGGTAACAACCCCAGCTCTGGTTCCACGTCCACTTCCACCGCCTCGAATCCCGCTTCGACCTCCAGCAGCGGCGCCAACCACGCTGCGCACGAAGACGGATCTATTCCGACTCGACTGGGTACGTGGGCCTTTGACGCGAAATTGCGAACCAAACTGTTGTATCCCAATATAACTGAATTAAACGACAACACAGATGCATCCGGGCCCCTCCTGCATTTCCCGCAGTTCGATCAAGCGCGCGTGCTGCAGATTTTGCCCGGCCATTCTGCCGTGGCCCCCTTCGGCCCGCATACCCGCATCCCGCGCAACGCACTGGTCGTCGCAGTGCAGGTGGGTCTTCCGCGCCCGACAAGCGGGCCTGCCTCGCCAACGACGTCCGGCGAGTCACCGGAACCGCCCGCGTTTGAAGCCATCGCGCGGATCCTGGGCACCGTGCTGCACCACCGAGCCCTTGGAGATCCGGCCTCTGCTGCTGGTTCCCCCTTCGCAAACCCTTCTACCAATTCTGGCGCTGCGCCCGATGCGTCTTCTGCCTCATCCTCAACTACTGGTCCGACAGCTGGAACAATGTCAACTGCTGCGCCCACCATCCCCAGCATTCCTGGCGTTACCCGTCGCCGATTCCTTCCAAGTTTACCCCGAATATTTACTGGCGTCGATCGTTCCAGTCAAGAAAACCGCGTCCTGTTCTGGAGGCGGCGATTTCAGTTTCCGCCGTCAAATCAAGCACAAGAGCCGTCCCGAACGGCAAATCCGTCAGAATCAACACAACAACAGCAACAACCACTGCGAGTTGGCGAAGCCAACCTGTCGACTGCGGAAGTCAGCACATCTGCACCGGTAGAGGGCACAACCAGCGACAGAAGCCTGAGCGAAGGCGAGAGAGCTTCCGCCACATCCTCGAGCATGGCAACTTTGCCAGAGGCCCTGATGATCCTGGACCAACTGGCGTGGAACATTGCGAGCCTGGCTGTAGCCGCCAGCAACCACAGTGGTGGTGGTGGCGGCGGGGTGCATCTGCAAGGACAACCGCCCGCCAGCCAGGAGGCCGTCGACGCGCTGGACGTCGTCACGCCGGAACCGGTGCGCTTGGATTCCGCCGACGGCGCTATCAGCAGCAGCGCCAGTTACGCTGCTGGGCAAAAGCGGCGGCGTGCCGATACGGGCGGCGACGGTCGGGGCGACGGCGAAGCAATGCGGCACACAGTGCGGCTGGCGGGCGATGAGAAATGCGTGGTCTGCCAGGAACTGCTGCTCGCCGCGATGCAGCCGCCGCCGACCGCGGCGAAGGAGCCGGAGAGCGACCACGGGGGTCTCGAGCATGCGGGTTCATCTCAAGCCCCGCTGCTGCGCATGCCCTGCCTGCACGTGTTCCACTCCGACTGCCTGAAGCCGTGGCTGGCCTCCAGCAATACCTGTCCCACATGCAGATACGAGGTGAGCAGAAACTCTTACTTTTGTGCGCGCGTTGCGTACGTGGTTTTGTGTGTGTGTGTGTGTGGGTGTGTGTTGTGCTTTGTGCTTTGCCTCGCTGCCTGCACTTTTTTTTGTTTTTTTTTTTTTTGTTTTCTTTTCATTCGCCCACCAGATCATGACGGACAATCCCGAGTACAACGAAGGCGTGCGGCAGCGCATGGCCGGCCGGCTGGTTCACGAGCCTGCAAGTAGTGCGCAGGACGCTGCTTGTGACGACGAGAGGGCGGCGAAAAAACCGCGCGTGCAGCTGTGAATTTTTTTTTTTTGCTTCTTTCTTTTCTACATGATTTTTTTTTTTTTGTTTTTTTT